>NDXB01021927.1:40614-126142 GCA_002631895.1 Agapornis roseicollis | reverse complement strand
TTGTTTTTTGTAGGTGCTCTTCTTTTTTTTCCTTTGGTTTTTTTTTTTTTTTTTTTTTTTTTATTTGATGCTGTATAACCAAAATTCTGGTCCAGCACCTGTCTCCTCTGCCCACCTTAACTGTGGTTTCTTTGAATCCTCTGCAACACACAGAGGATCATTTTGTTGGTCTCTGCAGGCTAACTTGACTGATGCTCCCACCAAGTGCAGTCTGTACCTTCTCACCAGGTCTGGAGTGAATTTGTATAGTGAGGAGATTGCAGGCATGGATCGTGATACTTCACCGGTGAACTTCCATTTCCCATAAAGCCTATTGCTTTGCTGTTGTACAGTATGGAGCCTGCTTAGCACCAGGGAGGGGCAGAGCAGGGAATAACTCCTGTACAATTTCACTAGGACACACTGGAGGCTTGATGTGCTCTTGAAAGGGGAGATGAGGTAACAGATCTGTCTACAAGACAGTGAGGACCCTCTCGCATGTTGGTTAGCATGCCTCCTTGTTGTCTTTAAATAGGGAGCAATCATATGATGTGTTCTCAGAATGTAGTAAATGCATGATGGTTTTCATAGCTTCAGAAATTCTGGGCAAAGTGCAGCATTTCCTCAGAAGGAGAACAGCAGTGCCAACCTGTTAAAACATGCGATGTATTGCTGGGACCGGGTTATGAGCATATTTGCATGATTTGGAAACAGTTTAAGAAAGTACTTCCTGGGCAGGCTGCTTCTCTCAGTATCCTGCTGCTTAATGTATCAACAGCTCCAAATGGAGCAGAGATCATGTGTGGTCAAAAAGAAGTCTGAAGGATGGAGCTAGGATTTGATACTTAATTTGCGTTGGGGGGCATTTTTATAGGGGGAAAAAAACCATGGATTTTATTATGGCCATAGAATTCTACAGCTGTAAAAAATACAAAATGAACCTTTATTTTTCCTTTTTTTGTTTTGCTTTAGCACACATTAGCTGAATATAGGACCCCAGAGCAGTTTAACATCCTCCTGAGTTCATGCAGTCTGTTAGATATTTGCTGCTAAGTCAGTGGTTTCCATGTATTGTCAGGTCTGGTCAGCAAGCTTACTTCAGGACTGGGTTAGTTTGTTTGTTTAATTCTTATTGGTATGGGATATACTGAATTTTAACCCCAGTGTCCAGGCCAGTTTAAACAGTTTTCTTGAAGCAAGAGTGATAATCCACTTGCCTAGCATGTGTTTCTTGGAAACATATTTCTCAGGTTTTAATTACCTCATTTTTGCTTTATAGATAGCTTGAGCAATATCACTTTTGTCTTGTAATCACAACAATTTATTCTCAAATCAGAGGGAATATATGAAGGAGGAGGTGGAGGAGTCTGCTGAAGATGAGGCGACTGAATCGGAAGAAGACCTTGAATTTGGTGAAAGAATTGGATGCCTTTCCAAAGGTTCCTGAAAGCTATGTGGAGACTTCAGCGAGTGGAGGCACAGGTAGGCCTTACTGAGATGCTGCTGTGATTCATGTTGGCTGTTAGCTCAGTCCAGCATACTGTGGGAGTAGAGAGTTCAACAGGAGGAAGACAGGCATCTCTGTTCACTTGAAAATAGGCAAAATTGGTTTCTTGATTTCTTTTGTAGATCGACAGAGCTCATCTTCAAGTAGACATAGTCTCTTATCCAAGTAAATGCATTTGTCACTCATCTGAAGGAAGATTTTTGTGTGAAACTGGTTTGTGGGACTTCAACCAATGTAAAGGTTGACTCTAAAAACTTGTAACCAATTACGATTGGAAGAGCACTGTGCCAAGGCTGGAATAAAGCTTTCTCACTTCTTGTCTCACTAAGCCTTTATTTCGGGGTGAGACTATCTCCATGTGAGTTGAAATGCAGGTTCGGTTCAACTCTGTGCTTTCATAAAAGAGGAAAAACATTTTCCAGAGGTGTTTAAGAGCTATGTTAAGCATGAGGATGAAAAGTAAGCTTCCTAAAGCATTCTGTCCTGAAGGTGTAGTTGATTTTTAAGAATCAGGAAAGCCCTTTGAAGAGCTAAAAACTTCACTCCAGGGCATGTGCTTGTACTGTCCTTATTAGATACTTGAACTTCTCTCAAAAAGGCGTAGCTGTAAGAAGTACCTTTTCTATATGTATCTGAGGAAAAAATTGTGCTTTTAACTTGGGTTGGGTTAGAGGTAGCCTGATCTGCAAATACTTACTTCATCTTTGGGACTATTGGAATTGTTTGCAGTTAGATAGGAAATTGCTAGCAGTTAGTTTGAAATAGAGGATTAAAATATCTCATGTGTGATTACGTCTGAAACTCATTTGAATAAAGCGTACAAGAAGCAATTGCAATCTACAGATAAGCTTTTGAAGTCATTATGCCACTTGCAGAAGTAAATATCGCAAGGATCTGTATTACTTCGCTGTGTTTCCTGAATTGTGCTGTTAATAATTAAAAGATTGTCTATAAAAAATAATCTCCAATAGCTGATAACTCTTTCTTAATGTTAGTCCCAGCTCCTGAAAAAGCAAGTAAGTTGGTTTTATGTTGCAATTCACAGAAAAGCAATGATTACTTAAAAATTTCTTATTTTTTGTAGTGTAGCACCATCCTTCAGAGAGAACCTGACTTTGGTGAAGGGTGCCTTAAGTATTTCTCAGCATCAGAAGTTGCTTTAGCATTGTTTGGTTTATCCCAGTAACCTTAAAAATGATAATATAGTATTGTCTTATTCCATGCCGTTATAAAATCTGTATATAATATTCCTGTTTCCTTCAGCATTAAAGTGCCAGGCTTACTTTCTGGTGTGATAGTGATGCAAAACATGCCAAGAGTATTCTCCGACTTTCAATGCCTTCAAAAGAAGTACTGGTGTCTCAAACAGGCTTAAACTCCAGCTCTGGGGTTGGGAGAGCCTTCAGAAAAGAGGATCTGTCTTTGGAAACCGTAAAACTTTATCTTCCTGTTCAGATTCACTGATACCTTTGCTCAGAATTACCCAGAAAGCAGCTACAGCTCTTAATTGTTTCCTTGTGGCTTTGGATGGACAGTATGGGTCCAGCTTTTCTGTTGCATAGCTGGAGTGAGTCTAGCCTACTGGGATCTGAAAGGAAATTGGTAGCCAGAATAGTTCACTGTTTCTTGCATCTGCTTTCACAGTATGCATTGACATGAAGCTTTTCACATATATGATTGTTACACAGCTTCACGAAAACTGGAGATTGAAATGTTGCTGATCAATGCAACAGTCAATGGTTTCCATAGGACAGCATGTTTATTCCCTTTGCTGCTGTCTCTGTCTGGCCTGTAGACCACTGTGTAGTGAGTTGAAGCCTATGAACAATAGGGTTGTTTTTTCTCAAGTTGGTCTTCACAGACTCCACAGAAATAGTCCACATAATGGAAAACAAATATCCTGCAAGTGGAAAACATCCTGTCAATAAACGGTACAAATCGCTACTGTGCTCCATAACTGAAGGTTTTTTTCCCAATTTAAAGCTGTGGTTTAACACAAGGGGTATAGCAGGCGCTTCTGAGCATCTCTTTCTGTGTTTCTGACTGTGGGTAACAGGATGATCTTCCCTTTGCACAGCTTTGTAAGTGTGATGAATAGGCTGCTTTGGAGATGAGTGATGCACATATACCATTCAGACATACCAATTAGTTTTTCATTAAAAATAATTTTAGATCAGTTCTTCACGAACTTAGCTGTTGGTAGAATGGATAGCCACGTGTTGCTTATGGCCAGAGGGAGAATTGTTTACAATACTGGGGTGGGAGTCCTGACTGCGCAGCTATACACCAGTAATACAGTCAGGGCAGCTTTTTCTAACTGGACCGCACATATATTTCTCTTGTCTGCTAGCTTCTTGGCTCTAAAACTAGATATGAAAAATATGTCACAAAAGCTTAGGTTGTAGACAAGTGGAGGCTTGAAGGGACTTCAAGGTGCACCTTCTCCTTCTTTCATGCTTGAATTCAGTATTGTGTTTGCCTAGACCACCCCTAACATCTGTGGGCATTTTCTTTTATATGTAGAGGAGGACCTAGTTCTTAAACCTTCCACAGAGGGATTTCACAACCTCCTCATCATTCTAGTATTTGACTGTACTTAATATAAAAAGTTCATCCTTGGTGCAGAGGTAGGACTTGTTCTTTTCCTCTCCCACGTAAAATCAAATACTATTTCGAAAGTAGCTTATGAATTCATAGATCCAAGATACCAGTATTTTACTGGTAATGCTCAGATTCTGCAACTTCAGAATTTTGTTTGGCTTATGTGTCTGTGTAGTATTTCTCACAATCTAAACTTCTGGTTTTTGCTTTTGGCCACTCAGTTTCTCTGATAGCATTTACGACAATAGCTTTCCTGACTGTAATGGAGTTCATGGTGTATCGGGACACGTGGATGAAATACGAATATGAAGTAGACAAAGATTTTACAAGGTAATTTCATTACAATTCTTTTTAAAATGTAAGTTGTCTGCATTTCAGGAAAGAATAGGTTTTAAATGTTTGTGTGACCTGCAAACAATTTATGATTGAAATTAAAAATGAAATACTAAAGGACTTGATTTTTCTTCCATTGATTGATTTTGGGTTTTTTCTTTTCTGGAATGCATGAAGAAGAGAAATGGAGATTTCTGCAACAAAAAAGTCAAAACAGCGTAGGTTTGTTGGTAAAGGAGTCCTTTGAGGAATTATTTGCTCACAATTCAGAGGACACTGTAATACATAACTCCACCTCAGCTAGGTAAACCTGCCACATTTGCATGATGCTTACTGTAGTTCATACAGTTGTTATTACCATTATACTTTGTGCTGCTGGAGGTGAACCTCTGGCATTCAGAACTTTGACTGCGTTGTTCAAAGGTTTCTACTGATCTTACCTCCAGTTTCAGCCCCTGAGATAAGCTGAAGATACATTTGCTGCTGGTTTAATGTGCTTGTCTGGTCTGTGTTCAGCTTTCTTCTTAGGTGGTCAGGCAGTCATGAGCCCATGGGGATTTTGTGCACTGACCAACTTTAAATATCATGCATCTAGAACAAAAATAAATTTAAAAGCTGTTTGATTAGTTGCTGTGGAAACAAGCTAAAGATACGTGTATTAATGGGGTATGTTGTACATCAGAAATACCAAAGGTTTCTGTAATGAAAAAATGAAAACTATGAGAAATTTAAGGGAGATGCATCAAAACTCAAATCAGAGTAAATCCAGATGGGAATTTCACATTCTGAAAATGTCTTTTTTGAAAGCATCTTTGCTGAAGTAGGTTATTTCCCTAGTGAAGCTATCATGTGGGAAGGGTAGTCTAGCAGTTTAGAGGCTATTATGGGACTTGGGAGATGTCCTGCTGCAGGTTTTCTGGTTGGACTGTGGGCTAATCACTCAGCCTGGAGTTAAAACAATGGATATTGGTATCACTTTTAACTGCTTTTCTTCTCTCTGCTGATCATGTCTCGTCCCAAGTTGAGCCAGTGTTGAATCCCTTGCTCACGTGATTAATTGGTGGTCAGCCCAGTTTTCCCAGAAGCTCCCAGGAGGTGATAGAACCATGGGGTTATAGTGAGGGGATTCATTAATTATAGTTTAAATTACTTTTGTGAAACTAACATGGAAACCAATATGAAATGCCAAGAATATTAGGGAATGCCACAGAATCAGGCTTCTGATATGATGCATTTTTTTGGGGTGTTAGGAAGAATTATGTTTTACCTTCCTTTGTTAATGGAAACGTTCTGGATAATGGTCTTAACATACAAGGCACCTTGCTATTATGGGCATGGTTTTGAGAAAACAGGTCTTTCCAGAAGCAGTACTAGCAGAACCATCAGTCTTTATGACATGGCAACATTTTCTGGGAACTGGCTTAAGCAATTTCTCAGCCTGATCTTGAATGTCTTGAGGAATTCTGATCAGGATTGGAAATAGAGTGGCCTGTCTAAGGACAGACAGGAGAAAGATGCTCAAGTATTTACTCAGGTTTAGATTTGTAACTCCTGAATTGTCCTGATCTACTGCATTCTGTGGAATTTATTGCACTGTTGTATGAGGGGAAAAAAAAAGTGTAAAATATTGAAAACTGTATATTCTTAATAAGAATATACTCTTGGGCCAGTAATATTTCCAGAAAATCTGTTAGGACTTTCAGAGTAAAACTCAACAGGGAAATCTGATGCTTTTATCTCTTAAGTAATGACTGGCCATAAGAACTTCTAATAATTAAAAGCCCATCTTGGTTCACCCAAATTTTAAACAGCTTAAGTTCATATTGATGTAAATTTTATTATTTGACTGGGTTTCTGCAAGTAATCTGAAAATTTTAGTGATACATCTTTTGTTACCTGTGCTCAATGTTACTTACCAGCTTTTTGCCCTTTTTTTTTTCTTTCCAGTAAGTTAAGAATCAATATTGATATTACAGTTGCCATGAGGTGTCAATGTAAGTATTCCATCAGTGAAAGTTTTGAAACACTTTAAAGGCTCTTCAGAGTATGCGTTTACTTGCAATATAGTTGGATGTTGTTGAGAATACTCTTAAACTGTGAGATTTCTTATGATCTTGATGGTGTATGACTCACAGAAAGAATTGGTAGGAGATGTGAAGAAAAATATTTCTACCATCTCATTCGCATCTTGAGATGCGAAGACAGACGACTTTGCTTTGTCTGTCAGCAAGAAAAGCATCTGTTGTTCCAGGCAGTCTCTAGCTGGAATATTCTTAAAAGCTCATTGTGAGACACGACAACAGCAGGAATTTATCACGACTTTTATTTATTTATGAACTTCGTGAATATTAACCTGGTCTACTGTTTAACAATACTGGAACTGTCAGGTAATTTCATCCTCCTGATGAACATATGGAGTCCTTTCTATTTAAAGGCAATGCTTACTATTACTTTGATACCATTTAAGTATGGTACATCAGTGTATATTAAAATTTCTGTTTGTTTTTTAATTTGAGAAAAATGAAATTTTATCTTCTGTTTTGAATAGTCTTAGTTTGTATTCATTGCCTATGAAACAGGAAAAATATTTATGCATAACAGATCCTAGAAAGCTTGTATGTGTGGTTCATATAGCAGTTCTCTCTAGGTGTTACATCACTGACAAAATACTGCAAATTAGACAAGTTTGTTTCTGGTCACTGTGCACTGGTTAATATTGAAGGTTAGATCAGCTGAAGAAACAGTAACTTATATGGAAAGCTCACTGTACTGTAAAACTTTGGTTCAACTTGAAATGCTTTCTGTTTGTTTCTGATCGTATGTATGACTTCATATTTTTCTCCCTGTTTAAAATAGATGTAGGGGCTGATGTTCTGGATTTAGCAGAAACAATGGTTGCCTCTGCAGATGGGCTGATCTATGAACCAGTAAGCTGATTTTTACCTTTTTATTTAGAAAGGAAATTGCTATTTACTTGGTGCAAAGCACTGCTGTGCTGGTTTGCTTGCTTGTGGTTTATTTTCATCCCAGTTGGACTGCACAGAACCCCTCCCCAAGTATTGTCTCATCCTTGAGTGAGGTCTATAGTGCTTACCTCAGGAATCTGCTAGGGAAATAGGCAAGCACTGGGATTTCTACTAAGAAAGTTACAAGAGCTTCAGGAAAAGATGCCTAAGTTACAAATGCAAACGAGCGAATAATTTAGGGGGACACACACATAAATTTCCATACTTGACCACTAAATGTGTTATTAAAGTGCAAAGTCATTTCATAAACTCCAGTAAGTGGTACAAGTTGTGAAGTTGATTATAACTCCTCACTTCTTCCTGTACTTCAGTTCTCTTCTGGGTTTCATGGATGGGGCTTCAGTTCTTCTTGCATGTTTTATTAGATGTGTTATTTTTGTTTCAGGTAGTATTTGATCTCAGCCCACAACAAAAAGAATGGCAAAGGTAAAGTACGGAGATGCCTGTCTATGGTTTGTATTATTTGTACTAGAAGTGACTTTGAGGTACACCAAAGTCACATGGCAGAAGTGTATCTTGGGTCTAGCAGCTCCTGCTTGTAATTTAAGAGTGCAAACCTGTGGAAAGATACTAATTTTCTTTGCTTTTCTCATGATTTGAGATCTTTGTTATGGAAAAAAATTGGTTTTGGTCTTATTTTTGGAATTGGGTCATGCAGTTGCAAGCCAAGATGTATGGACTCACTCAACTTATGTTTCCAAATGAATATTTGGTAGCCAGGTTTTAGTTGTGGTTTCAGATGCATAACACAGCTTGGTGCTTAAATGTCAAAGCTGAACTGTAGTAAGAAATTGGTAAATTCTTGCAAAAGAAAATGAGTTTGAGTCTTTCATATAAGTGAATTGATACACTGTTTATGATTTAAACTAGAATAGCTTGGTTATGTGTGTGCTCACCATACTAATAGTCATGTAACAGAACCTGAATCTGGCTAAGTTTCAGTATTCACACACTGCTGCGAATACCAGAGCTGTAAGCTCTGTATAAAATACCATTCTCAAAGTTTAATGTAACACTTTAATACCAGCAACCTGGCTAACTTCTTGATTTATATCCTGAAACTGAAGCTGATAATTAATTGTGAAGTTATATTTTGCTTTACTGTTGCATGCTTTCACACTTTGTCTGTGTAATCTTTAGGATGCTGCAGCTAATTCAGAGTAGGCTGCAGGAAGAACACTCTCTTCAAGACGTGATATTCAAAAGTGCTTTTAAAAGTCCTTCTACTGCACTGCCACCACGGTAAGAAATACTGGAATTTTGTGTCATCATTCCCCTTTCCCCCTGCCCTATTTAATTAGACTTCACATTTTAGTGTGGTTGTGATTTCCCTCCCCTCAGAAGATAAGGTAAGAAGAGAAGGCCTTACTGCTTTTTATTGCATTTTAAAATAGCGTACTTGATACTTGCTTTGGAGAGCTGTTGTTTTATGAAGGCCTCTGGGGTTTCCAACCTGGAGAATGTCCCCAGCTTATGTGTTTGTATTTATAAGTATGTGCATATGTATAATACATACACCCCTTTTTAGTCCATTTTAGCTGATGCTTCCTCCTTAATGTGAATTAGTAATGCCAAAGCAATACTAAACTCTTCTTTTATTGAAAATGAAAGAATATCTTTCTGTCCAGCAACTTTCAAGAGTCCTACTATTAGCTGTCACTAAACAAGCAAACCATAAATAAACCAAGCAAAATAAGTCAAGCACAATAACATCCAAACAAGCAAGCCATAAATAAAACAAAGCAAACACCAAAACAAGGCTCTATGCACTTCCCATGTTTTAATTTCCCTGTCCAAGGACCAAATACATCCTTTCTTCCTAAGGCAAGGCTGAAGAGGGCTCAAAATGTGTGGATTTTTTTTCCCCTCATGTAAGTGATGTCTTTCAGATTAATTCAAGTCCCTTCTGTGCCTCTGTGATTCTTGTTAGTGCAGTATTTGAGACTGTATTTTTGCTTGATATATGGTTTAAAAAATATTTTTTCATCTCATCGCAAGGAGCAGGTTTGGAAATATGCTCTGAGGTGTGGAGATCCCAGCAAGGGTGGGAAGAGGAAGGTTTCATAAAAAATAAATGTTTAAGGCTGTTCTTGCTACAGTGTTGTTAACGTGACTGATGTGTTTTGTTCTGTTCATTGTAGCGTTAAAACTTCCCCAGTGAACCATTTTGCTAGAAGTAATTGGGGGAAAAAAAAAACCCAGGGCAGCAGGATACACAGACAGTCTTATGTTTTCTGTTCACATGTTCGGATATCATAAGTTAGTTTCATAGGCCAGCTCTCTGAGTACAAGTACAAGCTAAAGCTTACAGGTTTCATCAGACTGACCTTTATTAGATTCCTTCCCTTCAACCATCTCTGCTGTATTTTCAGAAGAATACAATGAGGAGAGGTAGATGATAATCTTCCATGATGATAATGCTAGGAAAAAGAAATTAACTATACTGCTGTTATTTCTGATAGACAGTGAATGTTCTTAAGTACTCTTTATGCTGTTTTTGTTTAAACAGGGAAGATAATTCATTACAGTCTCCAGATGCATGCAGAATTCATGGCCATCTCTACGTCAATAAAGTGGCAGGGAACTTTCATATAACTGTGGGCAAGTATGTTCTGTTGAATTCCTGAAAATAAAAAAATTGACTTTACGTTCTGTATAGTGCATGCGTGTGTGTGTGTGTATGCTTTTAGACTTTTGAATTATCAACTCTTTTTCATTAACCTTCCCATACACACGCTTAGTATCATTTTCCCCTGTGATACCTGTTCTTGAGTGTTTAAAACCAAATTTATTTGACAGTGTAGTGCGTTGTTGTAATGTAGTGGTTATGAATTCCAGTGTCTTACAGGATGAAAAATCTTGAAAATAGATCCTCTGTAAGTGAATGGTATAAAGTGGATTGCTTGTACTTCCCTCCATTCTTTGGGCCTGTCTAAACTTCTCTTTTCCGTTAGTATGCAGTTCACTAAGTGTAGTGTAGATATGTGACATTTCGTTGCTGAGATAACATAGTTACAGACCCATAGCTAGGGAGCTGAATGCCAGTCCACCCTGATTTGTGGAGAGACTTCCTGATATGCTTCAGCAATGGCATCAGCTTATATACCCTACATACAAACTTCTGTTAACTCTTCTCAGTGTTCTTCAGTTCTGCTGTCCTCACTTGCCTTCCTGCCATCCCTGTCACCAGAGATCCTACTCTCTAATTTTATCCACATGTAATTTCAGCGGCTGTTTTGTCTGAGTATTTTTCCAGATGTTGCTTCTGTCTGGTCTTGTACCACCTATCAGATTTGCCCCTAGATGTCCAACTTCTTAAGCCCTTGTCAAAGTTGATCATTTCAACCTTACTGCCGTCACATGTCTCTTCCTGTCCCTTGTTCTGCAGCACTTAATAATCTCTTGTTTTCCTTTGCTTCCTTTTGCCCATCATTACATTTGTACTTCTCCTGAGTTGCTCTTTCTCTTGTAGTTTGGTTTGAGGTTTATTTTTATGTATCTTATCGCCTGTCTATTTACTGTCATCCTGTCTTGACTGATCTCATGGTCTTTCTCTGCCTTTTATTTGTCCAAAACTTTCATGCATTTGGTAATGATTTAACTTGAGCCTAAGTAGGGAAAGTTTCTTGCATTGCTGGCTGTACTGGTAGGAATGAAGTATGGCTGAAAGGCTGTTTTACAGGCTGTTTCTTCCAGACAGACTTTCACTTTCTCCTCCCCTCTTTGCACTGTTATCAGCTTCTGCATTGTACTTTCTTTGCAGATCTACAAATAAGCTTCCAGATCTGAAGTTAATTTGCTTAGTCAGGGAGCAAATACAGAGCACAGTTAACTTGCTTAGTAGCAGAACAAGTATGGTAAAGTTCTCATCAGTCACTTGAACAGTTCTGCAGCTTTTCATGGTAGGCGTTGGTGGGTCTTCCAATAGCCTCATGGCTTGATGTGGTTTTGACACTAATTTTGTGTAAGAGGGTTTGCAGGAGTCTGCTGTTCCTGTGCCTTGTCATTCAGGCTCTCTGCACTTGGCAGTAATACAAATGTAATTTTTGTTTTTTATACAGATACACACATTTTACATGTATATGTGTTTTAGAAACTTTTATATCTTCCAGATATTTGAACATGTTATGTTATACATATATAAAATATGAATATGTGCACGTATTTTCTATATACATATATAAAAAGCATTTATTGAAATAGAGAGGGGAGAGGTAATTTTTCTACATAGTTCCGTTTAGTAAAATTGTGTCCTTTGTGTGGATTTGTGAAACAAATTTTTCATAAAACGTATCTTGCTTTCTTTAGGGCAATACCACATCCTCGAGGCCATGCACACTTGGCAGCCCTTGTAAGCCATGAGTGTAAGTTTTTTCTCTCATTTCCATATGAACGAGTATCATTTTGCTCAAACTGCTGTCTCCTAATCTACTTGTTAATATAGGTTGCTGTTGTAAAGATATTCTAGCTGGCCAATTGCATTGTAGAAGAAAAGTAAAGAATATTCACTGAAATGTCCTGACACAGCAATGACTTAGTTTCATACGTTTAATGCTATTAGTATTATCTTTAGGTACTTTGGACTGAAAAACAGGAATTTCATAATGTATCTCTGTAAAACCAAGTACCTCTGAGATTTTTTTGTGTTATCATTACTGTAGATGCAGCCTATTTCCTGCAAAATCTGGTTTTAGAAGGTTAAAATTTCTGACCTTTGTCCTGAAAAACTTTGTTTTTAGGTTATGAGTCTAGAAACTACGTGTGTGTTGCTGCCGTACTAATGCAAGGCGAGGGTTATTCACTGTAAGAAATTAACCTGGTGTTGGTTAAACCTCTGGATATCTGCCCCTCAATCTGTTAACACAAGTGTAGAATATTAGAGATCTTAAATACTTCTGCAAAATCAGGCAAGGGTAGAAACTTGGAAGTTGCCTCATGTTCCCTCTGTATATTTAATTTATGAAAATTTAGACTTACTAATATCATTATGTACAAGGACTGTAGAATAAAGTATTTGGCCAACTAGAGATTTCCTGTCACAAAATTTTAACTGTCTTCAGCTTCAGGGTTTCAGATAGAGTTAGAATTTGTTCCATAAATTCTTTCTAGAGAAACTATATTTCTTTGTTAAATATTTTCTATTTGAGTTTTGCTTGAAACGTGTACATGGTACAGTCACAAATCCAATAAAACGCACACCAGTGTTTGAAATACTCTTAACTAATATTTTCCAGTGTGAGAAATGAGTGCATCTTTTTCTCTGAGTACAGAATCTCCAAGTTTAATAATGTTTAATTTCTCTGTATTGTCTTTCAGCCTATAACTTCTCTCATAGAATAGATCATTTGTCATTTGGAGAGCTTATTCCAGGAATTATTAATCCTTTGGATGGAACAGAAAAAATAGCATCAGATCGTAAGTATTGTGTCTTAAAAAAAATAATCTTGTTTTCTATATTTTTCCAATAATTACATTTAAAATATTTCATGGTTCATGTTCCTCATGTATAAATAAAGGAGTATAGTAACTAATCAATCTACAAAGGCTTCCAGCATTGTATAGACAATTCAGTGGCTAAAATCTGTTCAAACCACCGTTAAGATAGATGCAGAATGTGACTGTAAGAAACTTGTTCACTTCTAGTGCCCTGGAAAGCACTATCTGTGTGTTTCATGTGAAGCTTTGAGTGGCCTTGCCTTAATGAGTTGTTTCATTACATGGGTAAATATTTTCTAGTAGTCTTGCCCACAGAAACTAACTTTGTTCATGCAGGTGGTGCTGAAGTAGTTCTTGGCAGTGCTGGGACTCCTTGAGGAGCATCCCGAGTGTGAATGGCTTAGCTCATTAACTATTTTAAATATGGTTTGGTTGATTCACTTGTCTCAGATGGTCTATGACTCTGTACTTAATTCAACAGTGAGAATTGTTTTCTTCTAGACAACCAGATGTTCCAGTATTTTATCACAGTTGTGCCAACTAAACTCCACACGCATAAAATTTCAGCAGAAACACATCAATTTTCAGTGACAGAAAGGGTAAGTAGAACAGAAAATTGTGCCAAGAAAAATCTAACAGTGATGTGAAAACAGAGACTTAGTTGTGCTGTGGTTTTTCCTTTTAGTGTGAAGAGACTCTTTGGAATCTGGTGTTAGAATTAATAGTGGATACCCAGTCATTTCCACTTCACTGGATGTTGGGGACATTTTGTTAGGTTTAGCTCTGTAGCCTTGTGTATAGCTTCATGAACATTTAATCCACCGTCAGCTTTTTATCTGTGTGGGAAGCAAAGAAAAAAATTAAGTTCACTTAAATGTCATGACCTTGTTTGTGGTGTTAGAAATAGAAACAAAGCTAGTTTGTATGAAAAACTAATCACACAGAAAGCATCTCTGTCTCAGCTGTCTTGTTTAACCTTTGTTGAACCACCAGCTTCAATTATTCTTCAGGCTAGAGAGCTTCTACTTTTGGGCTTGGAGAAGCTTTTAATTCTGAATCCAGAAAGAAAGTACCTATTGCATAAAGAAAGTACCTAATTTTAAAGGCTGCTGTAAATAAGAAAAAGACTTTACCCTATGTGTCTCATTTCCAGAAACCGAACTCTATTTTGATCTTTTATTCAAAAGTCAAAGAAATAAAAAATACTTGCAAAAAATTTAGCTAAAACTGAGAGGTAAGAAGCAAACCTTGGGTTGGAAGGAAAGCTGGAGATTAGGAGTTCACTGTAATACAGTTTGTGGTGCTCTCCAAAGGAGAAGTCTTTGTATTTTCTCACAACTCAATGCTGTGCTTCTGAAAAATACATAGATAGGGGAGGTAGGATGGAAGTGATATCCTGGTGTTCAGCTTGGGACATGCAGACTGCTGGAGGGAGAGGTTTGCTCTAAAACTCATGAGAACTGGAATAAAGAGGAATTCCATAATGCATTGTATTCCCACCTCCTGCTGGTCTAACAGTCTGCTTCATGTTTTCTCTGCATAATATCTATAACTAAAGCACCCCTTAATCTTCTGGATGTAAGTCTACTGTTTATCTAAATCCTTACTGCATTTTTTCATCTTGTTTTCATTTTTTCTCTCCTGCTATAAAGATGGTTCCTGGCAATTAACTGTGCAGTCTGAGCTTTTGTGGGGATGTGTTTTTTTTTATGGAAGTTGCAACACAGTCACAGGTAGCTTAAGAAAATGCTTGTGAATAGTGGAGGTAAAGATTGCTCTCACTGTTTCAGGAGGTAGCCCTATTGCCTGTAAAACTTCTTTGTGTTTATCTCTGAAAGCCAAATACCCCCAGCAGATGAGCTGGAAAAGGCTACTGGTCACAGTTACTGACTGAACAACTTAGTGCATTTATTTGAAAAGAGCAGGCACATAAGCAGATGTGGGAAAAGCTGGTCAGCTATCCATGGCTAAAATGTGAATACAGTGGGATTGAATTGCCAGTGGTGAACAGAGTGGGAACCAGAGTTTGAAAAGTGCGCAGAACCCCCTCCACTATTGTTGCTGTTTGAGATGCTGTGTTTCATCTAGGTTAATGTTTCATTCTAGCAAGGCTTCCCTGAGATACCTGGTGGAGGCTTCATTATTTTCAGCAGGTTTTAGCGATCAGCGCTTAAATCTGCAGCAGCAGATGGTAGAAGCAGACCAAAATCATCTGTGGAAAAAGAGTTATGTATCTTTTGAGGGTGGAGTTTTGGGTGTTCTATTTAACTTCATATTGTTTTTTCACCATTTGACCTCAAAAGACCAGTAAGGCTTAGAGAAACAACAGAGGAAGAGCAAACAAAAAGCTTTTTGTCCCTTGCCAATGGCAAGGTTGTTTAACTACCTTCAGTCTTCTCTTCCTTCCTGATACGCTTGATCATCCATCTTCTAATGCTGACTGTTGTCATACTCTTGCAGTAGAGAAAGTGCTGGAGAGTTTCTGTGACCTGGTATTGTAACTGATACACTGTTTTGGGACACGTTTTACTTTGGTAGCAAAAGAAGCAGTATGGTTTATATCAATGGTAGCCAACTGGAGAAGTTACCTAGTCTGTATTTTCCAAAGCAGAATTCTGCTTTTTATTTTGTACTTTATTCTGCATGGGTTTTGAGCACAGACTGTTAAATCTACAGATGGATGGAGCTGTGATACGTTGCTTTTCTGCTCTGTGTTGTCTGTCTGTCCTCTCTATTCTTATTAGCTTAGACGTAGCTGAGTTTGTCTTCAGTCACTTATGTTCTTTTCTGCTGCCCTTGTACATTTTCAGCCAGCCTCACCTGGCAGTGCATTTATCAACACCTTTTGCTAACAACAAAATTATAGCAAACTTTTGAAAGAAACCTAAAATTGTGTTGAGTTTTTTTCTCATGAAACCTTTTATAAAAGTAGAGATTTGTAGTAGCCACACTCTCCCCATCCTCCTCTTTGGTGTCTTTTGGTTTAAGAGTGTGGGCAAGCAAGAAGGAACTACAGAAGATCCTGGATTAGAACTGAGATATCTGATCTGTTTAGTCAGGGCAAGCTTGTTGGTGTTTATATTGAGGTGGATGTCTTGCTGTGTGACTGTTTGAAATGACCTGACTGACAAAATTTTGAGAGCAGGTGTCTGAGTTATCTTCCCTTCCATTTTACCAGTAAAAAGGAAAGGGTGCAGCCAGAAATAGACATATCATGCAAGTAAGTTTCTGACTTTGTGGCTGGTGCAGTCGTGAGGGGTTTTGTACCAGATAGTACCAGAGCAGGATAGTGAACATCAATATGCAGCATAAAAGACCAGTGACTGGGAAAGTAAAGTGTCATTTAGTGATGTTTGACTCTTAGAAGGTACTGGCCGAAGATACCTCTATGTTCCCTGATCTTCTGTTGATTGTTAACTCTGGTTAAGTAGTTTTTTGTCATCATATCTATTAAGATTGTTTTCCTTGAGACTAATAACAAGTGACTAACTTGTGTTTCTCTTCTTTCAGGAAAGAGTAATTAACCACGCAGCTGGCAGCCATGGGGTGTCAGGAATATTCATGAAATACGATATCAGTTCACTGATGGTGACGGTGACAGAAGAACACATGCCCTTCTGGCAGTTCTTAGTGAGGCTCTGTGGCATTATTGGGGGAATTTTTTCAACTACAGGTAACTGTCAGTGCTTTCCCCCATAAGTTCTATCAGAATTGGTTTTTAGTCATAGTGAGTATGTCATAAGTAAATTTTGGGGGACTCCTGAACCTGTAGCAGGTTGAAGTGCCCATTGTGTGCACTGAAATGTGCAAGGAAAGCTATCCATTTTGGTGTCCCAGTATGCTCTTTGTGCTGTTCTGAGAGGTTGTTTCCCTTTCGGTAACTACAACATAATTTATTTACCTCTGGAAGAGCAAGTATATGTATATATGTGTGTGTGTGTATGTGCATATATACACTTGCAAATCTCTTTATACACATATACACACACGCTTACCAACTTCTGATATTCTGCATATTTCCTGTAGTTGGGATCCAATACTAAATCAGTGCCAGAAGTTGAGATAAAATTTCTGTCTAAAGTAATTGGGTAGATTTTCCTTGTGTAGCTTGTCAGTGTACTGCAGGATTTGCTCCTTCAAAGAAAATAAACCAAGTTGAAAAGGCACAATTCACTTACTAGTCAAGACATAATAGGATATCTTGATTACAAGTTAGTTCTTTTCTTGGCTTTCACTTGAAGAGAGCACTTGAAGTAAGCTGCCTTTTGACAGTAGATGTTTCTGTTCCTCAGAATGTATCTTCACCCCTGAAGCTCAGGGACAGGAGATTATATGTGCGTGGATAGCTTTTGGTTTAGCTTTCATTGGTGCATTTCAGAATGTTAGAATTTCCCCTGCCCTAGATGTTTTCTTTTTTCTGTTGTTAATTTCTCGGAGCTTTACATACAGGTTTATTGCATTGTATCCTATTGAAGTATCACGTTGAGTTTTCTTGTAGTATTTCTATGATTACTGTAGTTTTACTGCTTGTGACACATATATCTTGTTTGGCATTACAGGAATTTTACATGGTTTTGGAAGATTTGTAGTAGAAGTTATTTTTTGCCGTTTCAGACTGGGCTCTTACAAATCCACATCGGTAAGAAAACCTTTCTCAAAGTATTAAAGAAGTGGTGCAGCTACCTGAGGATGGATGGTTAAGGACAACTTTGGGACTCAGTCCTAGCAAAATTTAAGATGCTTGCAATGAGCCCTCCCCTTGACATGCATATGAGCAGAGGTCTAACAGCTTTAAAGAACAGTTGGAAAACCCGACATGTAAGGAAGCCAGAGGTTTTCTGAGAAGCAGACTCAGTGAAACTGAGTCTCTCAGAAGTTTCTCTGCTATATTCCCTCCATCATCCCCATTACATTCTTTTTATTTTCATATTGCTGCAAAAACAAAATGTTTTCCTGGGCCTCATCAGATCTCTCATGTATTATTCTGCTTGGCCTGCTGACCAAAGAAGCAGCACTGTGTGCTGCCTGAAATCAGCGTTGGTACTGATTAGCCCGCAGGCTGTTGCCAAGCAATGTGAAGCTGCAGACTTCACCTTTCCCTCCACTGGGATTGCTCCTCTAGCAACTACTTGCTTTAATTTTACTTTTTTTTCCCATTTAAGCTTGTAGGTAGGCTTTAAGATTTGTGCCTTCCTCTCCAATTCGAAGTTTACCAGCTGGCAAGGCTATGTGAATGGGGGAGAGGAGTGAAGACAAGCAGATTTGTGTAGCTTTTATTTGAGAGACCAGGCAAAAGGCATACAAGAAATGCCCAAGAATTACGAAGTGTGTGTTTTGGGGGAGGGAGGGGAGATTCTGTTTCTGGACAAGGCATTGATAACACTTTGTTTCTGTTTGACTAGGTCCCACTTCCTGATGGCCACTCAAGCAACCACTTACCTCTAATTACAGACAATAGTATGCATTAGCCTCCTGAGGAAATGTTCTTTCTTCCTGCCTGATACAGAAGACAGTTTTTATAATAAAGAAAACATTGTGCAATATGCTGAGACAGTGCTGGTGGGCAGCAAACAGTGAAGCCTTTACACAAAAAAAGAAAATCTGAACAAAAGACCCCCAACAAAACAATTTCTGTAATTTTCTGTCTTTCTGAGTGCACGTGGAGTCGTGGGAAGTTGTGAGACCAGTGAGGTGGACCATCTTCTGGAGATTAAAGGAGCATTGCTGCCAAAACAGTATTTGTGGTTGAGCTGAACATCTTTATGATGATTGCCATTGACACTGAAGCCTCTCAGTGATCTTGGTTCTGTGCCTGAGAAGGCTGGCAGACTCCAAGGAAAAAAGAGTGGGATGCATGGAAGGGCCAGGAAGCAGGCAAAGAGGGACAGAAGAGCTGGGGTTTCTCCTGGGTGTACAGCCTGGGGGTTGGGTTTTCTTGTTCTTTTGTAATGATGGGGCTGGGGGCTAAGAAGTTGTTGTTACTGGTGGGGAGTTATCCTGGAAAATGCTGAAGAAGAGGGAGATGGGAGAACTCTGGGAGTAAGGTGGAGCCCAAGCTGTGATGCAGGTCATAGCCACTGCCTTTCTGTAGTCCCACCATTCCTTAGCAGAAGAAACAATGTGGAGCAGAGGAGTTCCTCTCTGTTTTCACACAGCTGCTTTGCCAACAGTGAGAATGTCACTTCTGATGTTGATAATGGGAGTGCCCAAGGGCTCTGAAGAGGGGTTCCAGTGTGTACTTTTTTTTTGAGTTGGAATAAGTCTTTTAAGTAAGGCATTTGACACTAATTTTGATAAAAGGCAAGACTTTGTACACCTTTTTCTTGGTAAAAGAAATTGCTTTGATGGAACCTTTGTTTTACCCCTGCTGCTAGTATGTAAGTTACATACCCCTGCCGCTAGTATGTAAATCCTGGAAATGGGGAGGGAAAAAGAGCAAGAAACTGGCTTGCTTTGGTTCAGCTGAACACTGCAGAAACATGGGATTTGTGGCAGTTTCCAGGCAGGGAGTAGTGGAGTTGGTAGTAGGTGGCTTCAGGGAACCTGAATCATTTTTCTACAGACAGATGATGAGAAGGGATCTGCAGAATTAATACTGTTCATGAAGGCTTTTGTAAAATAAATGAGGAGAGCAATATCAGTTTTGTATTGTAAATATGCTACAGAGAATGAATGTTATTAATGCAGATGGTGCTTTGATAAACTAAACATCCTCTTGCTGCTGAACTGCTGGCCTGCACCTGTGGTCATAGTTCCTCCTGCAGGGTAAAAACATCATAATGTGATTCCTTCTCAGCAAAACTGATCTAATAATATATTAGGAGATGATGCTGACCCTGGCCTTACTCACCATGGAATGAATATTACAATTGAGAGGACTAATCATGGAAAAATAAAAACCTCTGTGGTGTCAGATTTTGCTGACTTCTGTTGATGTACTCAACAGGACACTTGGATCTTGGTGACGAGCACAGTGTAAATAATGTCGCTGATTTGCTATGCAAAGCAAAGGGCTTTCTAAACTGAGAAATTACACGAAGTAGTAAATAAAACATGGGAAATGAGGAAGGATCTTTATTCAGTTCAACTGTTGAGAATGACAGAAGTTCAAGGCAGCCGTGTCCTTGTGGTTGGCAGCCAGGTTTGGGGTTTTCTCTGCCTTGGTTTAACACCAATTAGAACTGCAGCAGCTTCAGAAGCTTGCCCTCGGTGAGCAAGAAAATCAAAAGCTGTGTGTTTTCTGTTCCCACTTCTCTCTGGCATTTCCCTCTGAGGTTTCTTCCCTACTTCTGCTTGGACTGTTTCTGCTTTGGGCTTTGTCCTGACACCTGTTTCTCACCTGCCTGGAGTAGAGACTGCTGGTGGGAGATACTGACCTCGGTTGACATTTCTGTACCAAAACTGAAATGTTATTTTCTATTCTCACATAAAAGAGCCAAGTGGCTTGGTATGTCTTAAATCCTTGTGTGGCGTATTTGTGGTGTTCTGTCAGGAGCAAAGCTTGTGTGACAGCTGGTTGCTAAAGGAAGAGAATTTGCGATTGACATCCAGATGTGAGGTGCTGCACTGCAGAGTAAATACAGGATCAGTTGAACCTGTGTTGCTGTGCTCTTTGCTTTCTCTCCACAGAGGGGTTGGTCCTTGCACTAGAAGCACTTGTGCTTGTTCCACACATTGTCATTACCTTAGCCAGCATGTGCAAGGGTGTTCCAGAGAAAACAGTAGTTTATAGCAGTGACTTCTTTTGGTCATACTTATTTACATTGCGTAGAAGTGAGTGTAGTGTAGAAAAATGAAAGGAATGGGTGTCCTGAGGGAAATGGAAGCCCTGGTGTTGATGGTATCTCCTGAAAGGGAGGATAGATGAAAAAATACTATGTTCTGGGTCAGGAAACATGGTCAAAATTGCGTATTTTTATCTGGCTCTTACACAGTGTTGAGGGGTGAGAACATGAGAAGAAATTTTGACTCCTCATACGATGTGTTCCTGACATGCTGCGTGCAATTACTCTGTCCCCTTCAGCTGTCTTTCTGGGCAAAAAACCTTCCCCACTTCCAGCTGTGTGGTTTGGGCTCTGTTCCGCTCTGCCACGTTCTTGGGTTGTGGGTTATGCGAGCAGGAGCAGGGTCACCTTGGCTGCCTCCAAGACTGGGAATGCTGTGTCCCCACACCCCTTGAGCTGCAGCTCAAGTGTCCCAGGCAGGGGGTTGGAACTGGGTGATCTTTGGAAGGTCCCTTCCAACCCAAACCATTCTGTGATTTATGGTACAGCAGACAATGGGACAATGTGTTTCCCCAGGCAGGGGAGGCTCTGTAGGGCAGGTACTTGTTCTGCAGAGGAAGCAGTGAAAGAGCAGAGTAAAAACTGAAGATGTGATCAAACCCCACAGCTGTGAGAATTTTGGGCAGGGGGAACTGGTAATGAGTGACAAGGAGTAAATGAATGTAATTGATATCGCTGTCTTCTAGACGAGTGATGTGCTGTGCTCCTGAGTCAGGTGAGGTGTGTGGTGCTAGGAACATTAACAGCATGAGGGGGCAGCTGTGGGAGTCAGACTATGATGGATCTTCCTGTACATTGTGGCTACTGTCTTCATGCTGCCTATTGCTCTATGTTTCTTGTCACCTCTGTGTGCACTGTTGCCTGTTGTGGGACAGATGACAAGCAGAGTGAAGTGGGTGCATGACTGGAAATTTCCCTACTTCAGGTTCTTTTCATTCTTCCTTTCCTGACTTTTCTAGCAGATGTCTCGGGGCTGTTGCTCGCAGTGAGGTGAGGAAGAAATGCGTGCGTGTCCTCAGTGTGAGAGGGGTTGGGGTCACCGGTGTAGCAGGCTTCCTTTAAGAAAACAAACCCAAGCTGCTCTCCACTGCCCTGAAATCCTCATTCTGGAAATAGGGGAGTTACTGGAGAGATAATTAATCTCTTTCCATCTCAGAAGCTCCCAGTGGCTTGGGAGCCTGGCTTGGCTCTGCTGCTGTGGCTTTGCCCTGGGATGGACTCTGCATGGAGCTGGGTAAGGGCTCTCCCTCCTTCACTTGGCCCTGCCCCAGATCCTCATGAGCTTTTCAGGGACAGATCTGATGAAGTGAGCCATAATCCTCAGTGCAGTTGCTTAGGAACGGCCAGAGGCAGACATATATTTGGTACAAATGCAGCTGCGATTCACTGTACCAAGGAAGCAAGGTCAGGGAGAGGCAGCTGTTGCCTTGTCCTTTTGTTACCTCGTTCTTTGTGAGAAGATCCAGTGCTAGGGATGCGCTGTATAACTTGCTACTGACGCAACAGGAGGGGTATGTCACCTTGATCACCCCTCTGGTGGCATTAGTGATACTAGAACTCCCTGCTCACTGTTTCCTCAGAGGTATCCAAGTGCTGCAGCTTGTTTCTTCTGGGAAGATGGGAAATGAGAACAGCTGGTTTGGGGATACATGCAAGGATCTCTGTCTGGTTTTTAGCAGGCACCCCAGGGGTGTGGGAGGATAAATCTAGCGCATGGATTGCTTACAGGGATTGGTGCTTCAGTAGCAAAGTTACTTCTTGTAAAGGCACTTTTTTCTAACAACACTCCATTAACGCAAATCACATTCAGTACTTGGACTTGGCAGGGATTGGTAGTTTAGAGAAAATGTTTTTGCCTGAGTGTATTGTTAATGTATAGTAGTTAATGCTTCAAGAAGCCTTAAGGTTCCCTGCCTGCTGCCTCCAGTGTCATGGCAAAGGTTTGGTGTTGCATGTCTGCCCAGCTCGAGAGTGCTGGTTTTCTCAAAGCCAGCTGGTTTACTCAAAGTGGTATGATCTGCTTCATCTTCCCCTTCTGCCATGGCTTACGTGTCCTTTCCAAAGTGTTTCTGGTTACTGTTGGAGCCAGGACACTGGTATTTCCATCTTCCAGCCACTAAAGGGCAACTGAGTAGCAACAGCAGTTTTAGGCTTTGTTCTCCTGATGTGTTGGAGACATGCCTGTGTGGAAGGAGAGTGGTGCTGGTCAAACCTGGCACGGTCAAAGTCCAAAGGGCTTTTAAACCAAAGAGCAAAAAGGCAAAGTTTGTCCAGACAAAGGCTTTGATTGAAGAATAATGGCTGGGTAAGAGGGAGCAGAACAGGAGCCCCTTGCCTGTGCACCCTCGTCTCCAGGCCTGTACCCAGGCAAGCTGGAGGCTTTATGACCATCCCTGCTCCTCAATGGGGCCACCGGCATCCTCTCAGCAGCAGCCTCTCTTGAGCCTCTGCCTCATGTTCCCTGTGGTGCGAGTGAGGTGTTGGAGCCTCCTGGCCTGGGCACCCTGTGCTGGGGCCCTGCAGGAGCTGGTCCTGTGTCTGTCTGGCACCGGTTTTGTGGTAGCTGCAGCCACTGAGTATTGACCCCCCCAGCTCCAACCATGGGGATTTCTGGCTCTTCCAGCAGGACCGATGCTTGGCACCAGCTACTTGCGAGCCCCTGCAGAGATCAGGTGTTTGTGTCCCTTCCTGGGGGCTGTTTTTAGGTATAATCGCTGTAAAAACAGGGAATGGAATGCTTTGGGTTTTTTTCCTCGCAAACTCTCCCATAATTACAAGGTGGGAGCATGTTTGGTCATGAGGTTTTCTAGTTGCAGCATGCTCAGCACATGCTATTATTTTGGAGAAGAAGAAAAAGGAGGGCAGGTCAGTTATGATGCATGGATAATGCTCGAAAATGACTGTTTATGGAGGCTTAATTACCTGCCTGGTGGTTGGTTCTTAATAGTGAGCATGAACAACCGTGGCATTTAAGCGGCACAGCGCATGGGCCTCTGGCTGGCCCCCACCCGTAGGGGCTGCTGTTGCTCTGCCTCGGCTGGGAACGTGGGCTCTGGTGGGGACTTGGCTTTAGAAACTCCTCAAGTTGAGAAATCACTTTTCAAATTCTGACCTTTTTTGGAGTAACAGAAACTCATTAAACCTGTATTCGATTTACCGCCATCCTCTGAGCTTTGCCTGTTCCTGACAGTGTTACAGTAGTGTGAGAGTTGTCCCCAGTGCAGTCCAGAGAGGAAGCACCTTCCTTTATGCAGCTGGTACCACTGCTTGGGTATCAGACTGGCTTTTTGTCCTCCATCAGCAGCACCCAGAGCGCTAGAAGGTGTTAGCCTACAGAAAGGAGCTCCAGTGGCTTGTCCCAGGAGCTGAGGTAGCCTCCCTTGGACATGGATAAGTCACGGGTGCAGATGGAGCACCCTGGGGTCAGCACCCCCTACCTGAACCCTGGGGCATCAGCCTGTTTACTTTGCCCACCTGTGGACATAGCTCAGCAGAGACCAAAGCCTGAGCAGAGGGCTTCAAAATGGCAAAATTACTGTGGGTTTTACGTGGGCATTCATCAGGAAACACAGTAAGGTAGGGAAGCTGCTGGTGTGCAGGGCTGGCTTCCCCATGCCTTTGTGTGAGGTCTTCCCAAACCCAGCAGGATCAGTGGTGGTTTCCTGCCTGATGTGTGCAGAGCTAACACAGGATGGGCCCTATCCCAGCATGGGGCACCCTCAGGGGACGGATGCTGTCAGGAGCAGCAGGTTTTGGCTGCCCTGTGTCTTGCTATCCCCTGGAAACACAACTGCACTGGGGCAGGCACTGGGGCTTGTTGTCTCCGTGCCCTGCACAGCCTTTCAGCTGAGAACCGAGCAGGTATTCCCCCTTCACATCCTCTTTTGGGCTGCTGTGGGTTTGTGTACAGCCGCAGGTCAGCAACAGCGGCCATGGAGGGGACAAGCTGCTGCGTGTCTGCTGCAGCTTCACCACAGACCAGCCCACCGTCTGCCTGCCGAGCTGCAAACACTGCTGCTGCTGGAGCTCTGCCCGTGGTTCTGCAGCTTTTGAACTGTATTTATTGTGACCTCTGGTGATGCAAAGGGAACGTTTCTGAGCCTCAGCCTTGGCTGGGTTGATTGAAAGTCCAAATGTCAGAGCCCAGGAGCCTGGTGGGTGATGGTGGGGGTGGAAGTTTCTTACTGCTCCACAGAGAACAGATGTGTTCAAGGCAACTGCAGAGATGTCAAGGCAAGAACAAGCAGAGCTGAGCATTGATGAGCAAATGTTAATGTATCTGCAGTGCAAAGAGCCAGATTTTCCATTGCCGCTGTGTGAATTGCTTTCTGCAATGCAAAGGCTTGTCCTGCCAGGCTGTGTCCTCACACGCGATAGTCCTGCCTCGGTCAGGCTCTGCAGGGGCAGGGGAGGAGGCTGTGGAGGTGCTGGAGGTGTGTGTCCCTGTGAGCTGAGTCACTGTGCTCCTGTCACCGCAGCCGGCTGACCCGGGGCCTGCGGGGAAACCAGGGCCTCTCCTTGCCCTCTGTGACTGGTTCTGGGTCATCCTTCCCTTGGGAAAGGGGAGCACCTGTGAAATGCAGCCTGGGCAGGGCACAGGGCAGCCTGGCCTTGGGCTGCTCCTTAGTGGAAGCTCTGATGGTCAAACTGAGGCCCTCACTGGGCAGGAGCAGCCTGAGCTGCTCGTTACCACTTTGATGGCGCTGTGAGGGCCAGGCAGCGCTGGTGCAGCCGCTGCACCTCCCCTCGGGGTGTCTGTCACGGAGGAAGAGCTGTGGCCCCATCCGTGTGCTGCAGGGTCCTGGTTTCTGCCCTGCCCTCCCTGATGGGGGCAGCCCTGCAGGCGTGGGGCTGCTGGGGGTCAGTGGCAGCACAGAAGCAGGGTACCTGGCCCAGCAGTGCTGGATGGTGCCGCTGAGCACTGTCACCCTGCAGGCTTCTCTTTCTGTTTGTGTTTTCGTTTTCCTCCTCTCTCCCTTTCCTCCTCCTTTCCTTCTCTTTTCTCCCTACCTGCAAAAGGGTTTCTGTGCTTCTTGGCTGGACAGGAGTGGGACTGAAGCCCATCACAGCCGTAAGCCATGTCCCTCCCAGCAGAGCTGCCTCATCTGGAGGCAGCAGCAAGAGGTAGCATGGGAAAAGCCCGGGAACAAACAAGGTGCACAAAAGGCAGCGCACTGGAATCGCCACAGCAGATGATTTTGATTTCTTTCCACTGCAGCTTTTCAGGTCAGTGCCGCTGCTGCGCTGTGCTGCAGGTGAAGTAAATAACCAGATATGCCAGAGACATAACATTGGTTTTTAAGTGCCTCCTCACTAATTAGTGCCAGGGATGTAGGGATGGAACCCTGAGCTTAACAAACCTGACAGTGTTCACCTGCTGCTTCATCAGGCAGCAAGAAAAAGCAAAGCAGAAGAAAAGGAGGGGGAAAAAGGGCCTTGGGTTGTCTTTATTTTCATTTGGTTTTAACTGGAATTGCATTGGGGTAGTTTTAAAATGACTGGTTTTTAATAGATTATTGTGATTTTCAGTAACTTTCTAAAGCAATTCCAGTCTCCTGCTCAGCCCAAATAAACCACGGCAGGTACCAGTCAGCATAAGGGCATTGCAGGGAAAAGAGCTGTTTCACAATTCGATCCTTCCCGTGATTCCATTACTAAACTGGAGCCAGTGTAAGCGCTGAGGAGTCTGCGAGCTACAGGCACTGCTGGCTTCGTGCAGCAACTGCACAGCTCATAAACACAGCGAGTGCCTTCTTGAAGCTGTACCCTGGAGATTTCACCTGCTTCTAAATGGCTGCTGGCTGAGGTTTCCCTTTGCTACTGCAGTAACACATCTTGTGGGTTGTGGGCTTCCCCCACTCTTAAAATCGTTTAAAAATACAGATATGCAATAAGTGTGATTCTCAGCTCTCCTGTGATTGTGCCCCTCTGTATTTATAAGGTCATAATATTACAGAGATACAGGAACATGTATAACAGTGCCCTGGCCCACCAAGAAACGTGGCCATGGATAAAGCTTTACATAAGAGAATGTGCAGGGCCCTAAAGTCCTGGGGTGAGTTCATAGTATGGGTGAAGCACTAATTGAGACAGAAAAACCAGAACAACTGCTTGTTCTGATCAGAAAATCTGGGGGCTATTTAAATAAATGGCTTGAAGGTCAGAACATGTGTGAGAGTAGTTCATTTCTATGCAAAAAACTGATGGAAAAATACGAGTGTCATTGCCTTTTCCTCATTCTTTGCCTTTTCTACTTTCTCATGTCTCTGGTAGCTGAAGAGTTTCTCATAAAATGGATTCTGTGTCTTGCTCACTCCAGGTAGATGGATACAGTTATTAAGTGGAAGTAATGACATATGTTCATGTTTAGGGATCAACTCACTCCCAGGAGTGAGCTTATCCCCATAATAGTAACTCCTTTATTCTCTCTCCTCCCTCCCCCACCCCCCCAAGTGGTAACAGGGTAATAATGAGGGATGTAAGAGGCAGTATGAAACTTCAGAGTAAGAGGAATGCCAGGATGTAATACAGAAAGTACCTGAAACCAGGCTGTGCAGCTTCTTCTCAGTGGGATTAACCAGGAAACGAGGTTAAAAAGAAATAAGGTTAAAATTAATGTACAGGTGATTCTGTCAGCCCAAGAAACCAATAAAGGAATGACGCTCATTAATGGCATTAACACAGGGGGGAAAGAACACTCAGCTCACTCTGCACGGTTTGTCACCTTGTCCAAGTCCCAGTATCCTTTAGCTGCACTGTTCTGAGGAGCAGGGGGTTAATTCCATGTCCCAGCTCTGGTGTCAAATCACAGCCAACCCCCTGCTGCTTGTTTCCCTTCAGCAAACAGGCTTTTAGTTGAGGTAAGGGTTATCTTTCTGGTTTGTGGTGATGGATGCTCTCCTAAGTATACAGGAAGCATCACATCTGACAGAGCTTGTATTCATGTGTTCACACGCTACTGGTTTCCAAACAGCCGCACTAAACCCAGGAGGAACACAAAGTCATGGACCTTTCTTTCTTTCCTTATACTTTCTCTGTAGAGATATCTCTGGGAACAGGTCTCCTTGGAGCTCAGGTTTACACGGTTGCCCATACAGAAGTGCTGTTCTTCCCCTCGGTTGTGTGTCCCAGCTGGGAAGGGGAGGCCAGTCCCCAAGTGCTTCTAAATTGGAGCCGCACATTTACTACCTGCCAGCTCCTGGCCAAACTGTGCTGCAGCTGCCTCCTTCCAAAGTCTTCCCATACTCAGGAAAGGGATGCTGAGGGCTTCCACTAATTTGACAGGATGTGCCTGTCACTGTTCTCTCCAAGAAGTGCCATACTCTTGAGCCAGAGATACACTTCTAGGCTGTGTACAGTGGTAGAGGAACAAGAAGCACAAATGCCAAATCTTCTCGAGCTCTTTTCTTCCACTACTAAAAAGTGTTCCAGGAGGATGCAGGTAGATCAGTGTGCTCTGTATGAGCTTCGTATGTTTGATTGCTAAACAGTCACAGCAGGCTACCACTGTTACAGAATTTTACCCTCTTACTACTGATAATTCAAGAGTGGCCAATTTAGTCAGCTTGTAATGACCTTCTGTCTTCCAGTTGGTTGCTGTTGTCTTCTTTTGTTCTTTGTTATCCCTGTAATACCCAACACATGGGCCCAATCCTGTTTATGGACCATTCTTTTCCAGAGAATCTTAGAAGAGGCGACTGCAAGGCCAGTACTGCTTACAGGTCATCTCCCATCTCTGGGAAAGGCTGCAAGGTACATCAAGTAGAAGATAAACTGGGGACTGGAAAGAGGCTCAAGATGTGTATTATGAGAGAGAGAACAAGAACTGTGATTTGATGCAGGGGATTAAGTGACACAAAAACTACCCACAAGCTCTTTGGAAATTCAGCAGTCAGACAGTAGACTATGTTATTAATAAAGCACAGGTTTAATAAAAAGATTTAAGGCTTACATTTTAAAATGACTTATAAATAACATAATCACAATACATACATTCTATTTTTTAAAAAAGTATTCATGATAATATATATTTTCTTAGTTATAAAATCCCATATAAATAGCAAATTATTTGCAGTATGCAGATTACACAAATACATAAAACCTGGGGTGCATGTCTAAAAGGAATCCTGAGCACACAACGCACGGCAGGAAACAGAACAATGATAGAGTTGGACACAAAAAATGCTGTTGTCCTTGTACACTGTTTCTTCAAAACTGCCAAAATGGAACTGAGAACTTTTTGGTTGCTCAACCTTGTTCAGCTCCTTGGAGTCAGGAATGGCTCTGGATACTCCACTCCTTCAGAGTTCAGGAGGACCCTGTTGATTCTTTTGGCATCTAAAAAGAAAATGACATCTGTCCTCTGATGGCGAGAAATAAGGCACGCACTTACATAGAGCAGGTCAGTGCAGGCTGTAAGAAGCATCTTGGACTTATAGCTAAGAGCAGCAAAAGGTGTCTCTTGAATGAAGATGTGTGGCAACAAATTCTGGTCATTATACGCAAGAGGTAGCCAATTGTTACACTCCTCAAGGCTCCCCTGCTTATTTCCCAAAGAACTATATACATTAATACAACTGGAAACTTCGCACATTAGAAATATCAAAGTTCCCTTTGTGTTTTAGATTGAGATAAGCTAAGCAGCAGTATGACCACAGCAGCCTACTGCTTTCTTTGTGGTACAAGTTGTAGCAGTGTTTGGATCAGAGCTTTCACCCTGGATTTTCCCTTGTTTTTTCACAGTGAGCTGTATAACAGATCTATGTGAATGGTAATGTTCCTCACACTGTGACTACACCTCTAAGAACAAGGCAGACTGCAGTACTGCAAGAGGACACCAACTTGCTGAAGCCTGTCGGTGTATTTAAATTCTGAATTCTGAGCTATTTTACTGTTGTAGTACAATGATTTTTTTCTGATTGTAACAAAAATAAATCAATTATTCATGGAAGAACTAAAGAGTATTGTATGTGTTGTTTTCAGGGAGTCATCTGTAGTCCTATGTTCTTTTAAACACTCCTATTACATAAAATACAATGTTTCCTTCCATATAATCAGGGTCATAAGCTCTGACATTACTAAAGCATGAATCATCGGAGCACACTCATACATGCACATTGCAATAAACAGGCTTAAAATTTGCTTCTTATTACAGTGTCAACTCGGTGGAGATAATGAAGTAAGAGCCATTGATAGTCTTCTGACTTATTCCCAACTTAACTGGGATCAAAAACCAGATGAACAATGCTATACTGAAGTGGAGCCATAGTTGCTGAGAGCAGAACTTCACAAGTAAAGAACAGATGCATGTTCTTCATTTATTTCTGTCCTTTCAAATATTACAAATAACTTACTTATCCTTCTTTTGTCTTGGTATCCTGTGAATACCAACTGCCTCTCTCAGGGCATTTTCTTCCTGGTTTTCAGTTGAACCCCCAGGAAGTAGAAGCTGTAAATATTGCACAGTACATTAGGATGGAAGACTAGAAAAGGGACTGGCACCTGCAGGGTGATTTTTCAGTCCAAATTAAAGCTCTTCATTTTTTCGGCTAATTCCTGTCTCATTTCTATATGCTTTTTCAGGTTGTGCACTTCATGGGGCAGGTTAATGTCCCACACTGACACGCAGGACTGTAATTCTGGAAAACAAATACAATGGAAAACTGTCACAGACACAACTTCTTGCATAATTAGAACTGGTTTTGCTTATGTGCTTATGTTTTAATTGCTTGTGAATTGCCTCAATGAAGCTTGATGCTGGAAGACAATTTATATGACACTTTATGTGTGAGGTAATGCAGTTATGGGTTACAAGCTGTTTGTACTTGCACGATGATTTGGATTCTAGTTCCTCAACTTAACGTATACCATTTGAAAGCATTTGAAAAACTATTTTTTGTGCCTGTAGGCCATAAGGAACTGACCTGAACTACAGCTAATCATAGAATAGTTAGGGTTGGAAAGGAACTTAAGATCATCTAGTTTCAACCCCCCTGCCATAAGCAGCGACACCTCACACTAAACCATGTCACCCAAGGCTCTGTCCAGCCTTGCCTTGAACACTGCCAGGGATGGAGCATTCACAACCTCCCTGGCCAACCCATTCCAGTGCCTCACCACCCTAACAGGAAAGAATTTCTTCCTTAGATCCAATCTAAACCTCCCCTGTTTAAATTTGAACCCATTACCCCTTGTCCTGTCACTACAGTCCCTAATGAAGAGTCCCTCCCCAGCATCCCTATGGGCCCCCTTCAGATACTGGAAGGCTGCTATGAGGTCTCCACGCAGTCTTCTCTTCCCCAGGCTGAACAGCCCCAACTTTCTCAGCCTGTCTTCGTATGGGAGATGCTCCAGTCCCCTGATCATCCTCGTGGCCCTCCTCTGGACTTGTTCCAACAGCTCCATGTCCTTTTTATGTTGAGGACACCAGAACTGCACACAATACTCCAGGTGAGGTCTCACGAGAGCAGAGTAGAGGGGCAGGATCACCTAATGCTAGTACTGAAGTGCCTGCCTGAAATTTGTCTATTTTTCTGAGCAGATTCACCCTAAATGCTTACAAGACTCAAAACACATTCACTGTAAACTAGAAATGAAATCTGATTTCCTAAGGTAGTGACTGTTCTGGGAGAAGGTCACTTTTTCCATTTCCCTTCATGCAAGCAGCTCTTTATGCATGGAGAACTCACATTGCTTTTAGTGCAACAAGGATAATTGAGAATACTTGCATGAGTTAGTGCTCACAAACCAAGCCCCCAAGGCTTCTGTGAGTCTCTGTTCCTTCTCTGTATAATTAATGGCACTCTCAAATACAATCAAAAGACTAAATAGGCGATAAGCATTCTTATAGTAATAATCAGGAATATCAGAATATAAAAAATACTGCTGTAGGTTTGATTCATGTTTGATTCATGTTTTACTGTCAGCTCATCTACACTTGCCACCCTTAAATTTATACTGTCATTGCCATGTTTTTAGGAGCCACAGGGATAAGATCAAGGTGAAGAAGGGCACTGATCAGAACAACAACTGTAACTATTCTTAGGAAGCCCCAAAAGACAGAGATTTTCTATCTATCTTCCATTTCTAGCACTTTGCTACCATAATTGTCAGGAAGCTTTTGCTGATATCTGACCTAAATCTCCCTTATAATAGAAACTGGTTAGATCTTATCCTACCCACAGGGAATTTGTAGAAGTCTTTATTCCCTTCCTCTTTATTTACATATTTAAAGCCTATTATTATGTCCTCTCTAAGATTTATTTATATTAAACAGCTTAACCTCCTGCAACATTTTCTTGCAGGTTGCATTTCTCTTTTCTGGACTACTCCTAATAATCTGGATCATTCAACAAGGATCCAAATGGATATGCTCCTCAAGCAGAGGCCACAGCTGCAATCACCAGGGTTTAACAATTGGCTCATGTCTTACAGGCACCACATTTTTTGGTGTCTGCCTCTTCTGCAGCAATGTGACATGGCTGACACATGCGATCAATTATAACCCTTTTTAATGCAGCACTGCTGTTTAAGCTGATCATTTCCTCATGTTGGTACAACTGATCATTCCTAATTAAGTAAAAGGTCTTGCATTTGTCCTCACTGAATTGTATCCTATTTCCTTCCAGACCACTTGTTCTATTTGTCAAGATTATTTTGAACTCTAATCCTGCCCTCCAGTGTGATTGTGGCTTTGTCTTGGCTGGGAATTGTTTGCAAACCTGAAAAGCACATCATTCATGAAAACACTGAGGATTCCTGACCTAGCACAGACCCCTCTGGAAATCCATTTGATACATTCTCTGATTAGACAATGACGTTTACTCTCCAAGTATAGCTTTCCAGCAAATGATATTATATACTTCAACTAGTGGGTGGCTTCCTCTGCTCCATTTTTGAAAGTTACTGTTAGTTTGTATGGAGCCCAGAAATGCAAAAGGCAACAAAAACTAATAATAACGTTTCAATAAAATGACATCAAATGATGATCATCAACTCTCCACTCCCAGTGGGCAGTAAAGCGTAATAGTGTCTACTCCTCTAATAATACAAATGAATAAAACACAGCCCAGGTACCTTTGTGGTATTTGTTGTCTTCGGTATCACGTTTATAGCAATATCCCAAAACCAGGACTGCATTCTTGAGACTCCCTTTTTCAAAGAAATAAAACATCAAATTTTCATTTTAGTGGGAACTTTGTAATTTAAGGACAGAAAGAGCAGACGACATCATGCCACTAAGAGGACGGAAAGCAGAGTTCAGTCAACTGGACCCTTTATTCAAAATCATTAACCATGAAAGCCCCAGACATGAAAGCAATATAGTTCATGTCTCCATTTAATGTAGGGGTTTATCAGGGTTCAAAGGCATAAGCACTGGATCAGCTGACCAGCCTGTTGAACAAGCCTGAGAACAAAGCACCCTATTATATACCACAAGCCGGTGTAGTAGAGTCACAGGAAACAGATGTCACAGCAAAGGGAGAGGCTGCAAATGAAGTCCCAGTGCACAGCAGAGACAGAAAGTGCCAGTAATCAGTTTGGTTATGAATAAAGAAGAACAATGAAATATGATACAAACCAATTAAAAGTGTTCTGACCTAACTATGGCTTGTAGGTGGGACAGGAGAGTTAGCATGGCAGCAGAAATAAGGGACAGATTATAGGAAGGTGCCTACTGAATAATGCAAAAAAGACTAGGAAGACAGGAGTGGTTGGATCACAGAGGGCTAACTGGAATGTGCCAGTGTTTCAGTATCAACTTCCCGCTTATTCCCAACAAGACTTGTTTATAAATGTTTTGTAAGACAGATGGAAGCTGTTCTCCTGTCACAGCAGCTCCCTGTCCTATTGGCAGCATGAGGAGGGCAGTCAGGCTTTGGCTTTACACTAGTAGAGGAATATAGGACCCAGCCTACATACCTGGGTCACGGATCAGGCCAGGGAAGGAACAGGCTTCTTGTCTGTGCCTCACACCTCTTTGTACATGAAGTCTAACATACTTCCCCAGAGGAAAGATGAGGAGGGTTTCTGAGGTATAAGTAGACTGAAGAATGGCTTATTGGGAAAGCCACAGCCTTGGAAGTTTTGTGTGACCACACTGCAGTATGACCCTCACAATATGTGCCTTCTGGATCAGCAGATGTTTTTAGTGGGTCCCCCAGGACGTCTGCAAGGTAGAGAGAGATTTTCCCTGCCCTGTGGGATCTGCAGTATATTCTCCTTTGATATTGATTTAATTCTGCTTATGGTAGAGATGAGGGCTGCTGGGAACCACGTATGTCTTCCATGCTCAGATTTTTCATAACTTACCGAAATTTTTCCTGCAACAAGTCCTATCCATACACCTTATAAAAGTGATTGGAACTGAAGTACAATGTATCTTATTCAGATTAGGGTCCTTTCTTACTATATAAATCATTCTTTATGGTAAGGCTGATGTCTAAGCCAATGTGTTAGGTGAGAGAATAAGAAAAAGACATTAGATCTTCACACTCGTATATGAACTAAAATAAAACCGATGTCTCAAAGTCTGGCAATCTCTTTTCCCTGAAATATTTACATCTGATTGACATTCTATATTTTAACCTTAAATGAAACTATTTCATAGAAAAGTGTTTCCCTCTGTTTTCTCCCCTTTTCCACAAACAATGTGTTATTATCAAGAATTGCTCAGCAGCCTCAGTGCCATTTTCACTGGTTCTGTGAAAAATCACTGCAGGAACAAAGTCCTTGAATTTAGGAAAAAAACCCAACCCTTGCAAAATAACTGCTGGGAAAAGATGATCAAAAGAAAAAAGTCCCCATCAAACTGCATGTATCAGTCTTACCTGATGTTGCTGAGATTTGTGCAGCTGCAGCTGAACTCCTTCTCCTGAAGTATTAACTTTGCTACACGTAAGATTTTGATTAAAAATGTTGAAGTGACTAGAAACAAAGTCTGTGAGACTCCAGGCTTTTTAAATCACACTGTATTATCCTATAGGCCACACTTTCCCTACCAGTGACAGTAACAAGTGAGGCAGAAATTTTCATAGTTAACTATTCTTTACAAAATGCCAAAAATAAAATGTCTCTTTATAGCACTGATACTGGAGCTACCAGGACTAAAAGGGCTGAAAATGCTGTGCTAGCATATATCTGGACTTCAAAACTCGCTCTCTTAACACCTGAGGACTGAACAGACTCTACAAACTTGCTGTCATAGACAAAGGCAAGTCAGAGGAAAACAGAGTTTTTTTGTCTTGTACCAGTGTGAGCACTATGAGCTAACTGTAGTCTATGGATATTTTTGGTGTCAAAAAGGAAAAAACAGCCCCCAAATTAAGTTCCTGATGGCAATGAGAAAACAGCCTGCAACTGTGAAGTTTGCTAGCAGGATTACAACATGTTTCTGAGACCACAACAGCAGCTTTGGAGTCTTTTTTGACACTAAATCACACAGGCAAGTGAAGTCCAGAGCTTTTTTTCAAAACACAGGGGAAGGCAATGGGAATCCACATGTGCCACAGAGTACTTTCTGAAGTAATGTATTTTGAGTGTACCCACCACTGCAGTACAATGAACTCTTGACCTGGTATGACCTTTATTAGTTTTGGGAGTGATGCAGGAAACTGTACAGGTGAAGGAAGTTACAACAGCCAAAAATGCCCCATACTCAAACATGCTCCTCTGGCTGTTTGTAATCACCACTGAAACCCCACAACTACCCTCTGCCTACAGCAGCTCAAAACAGCTGGTGACAGGAAGAGCAAATATGTACAAGTCGGCACCCTTAGCCCAAGTGTGTAGCACCTTCCCAGCTTTGCTGTGATCTGCTGTGACCCAAACCTAAAAGAAGCATTCCAGAATAAGGATGGGAGAAGAAAACTGGGTAAGAAGCAATTAAGGGAAAATGATTAAAACCTAACAAGCTCCACAGACAGAAAAGCCAGAAGCATAAAACTTAAGATGGAGGAAGAACACAGGCAGACACAGGTGGAGATAGAGACTATCAGACAGAACGTAGTGACAGCTGTGCTGAAGCATGGCACAAGAACACAGTGAAGGTGAGGTGTGTTCATGTGCTGATCAGTGACAAGCCAGGGAAGAGCTGTTTACATGGGCACAGATATGACAGCCCACTGATACTTACCAAACACTGTGGTGTCTGACAGCGGTAGAACAGAATGAATGAACACAACATGGAAAATGCTAATCTATTCCAGAATACCATGTCAAAAAGGACACAGCAATCCTGAACTTGGCACTGATTTTTAAAGTACACATCATTTGATGGTTTTACTTACCTAGCTGTGCTGTTATCATGACTCTAACAGAATCACAAAAGTTGTCTATAACCCGCACAGGACGACGTGTTGATATATCAAGCAGCAAGATATGTCCTCCTCCTGTCCCTATCCATAGTGCAGTGTTTTTCTGCAGGCAAATTGTCTTCACTCTCCCAGAATAAGCCAATTTATGTTTTGATTCTGTGCTTAGTTTTTCCGTTTTGTCCCTGTGAATATGGAAAGAATTTCTATTAAAATCCGGTGGCACACTATTCCACAACTGCTAAAATGACTCAATACCAGCCTGTTAAACAATCATTCATCAATGCTAATCAGTTGATTGACTTGAAACAAACCGGGATGAAAATTAGTGGACTTATAAGAGCTAGCTGGTCTGCTTCAAAAGACCTTTAAATAGGAGGCAGGTATTCTCTGCTCTCTCCCAGGCTGCAGGCGGGTCACTGCAAAGTGGGAGGAGCACACCTAGAGCTGGTCCCGATCTCACCATAAGAATCAAATGCACGTGGCACATTAAGGGAGAGGAACAATTTAAACGCAAGTGAAAATCACCAACACTGTTAATTAAACTCTGATCTCCTACTGAATCTGTGCACTGGAGAAAGAAGACATATTCAGGGGATGCAGGCAGTAACGGGATGCAAAAGCATTAGTACCTGAAAGACAGCAAAAGACTTTCTTCTTTCTCAAGCAGAGTTACATGAATTTTCGTGATATCATAGAAAAATTGTGAAATATAATAAGGGTTTTAAGAAATTAAGATTCTGCATCAAATATTTTGAAGTTCTCAGCCAAAAGAGGGGAAAACAATTCCACATTTACCAAAACAACTGGGGAAATTCCTTACCTCCATCAGGTTAAGGTAATATGCTAGAGAAGGCAATGTGATACTCAGCTTTCTTTGCATCTGTCTGTACTGGGATGGAGTTATTTTTTTCTTAGTAGCTGGTACAGCAATCTGAGATGAAACACTTACTTAAGAAAATGTGCACAGTCAATTAGTTCAGAAAGTTTTTCTGTCTTCTTATCCCAGATTTCCACAAAGTGGCTGTTCTTCTTCGCCAGGTAGATGGATTTGTCTATTGCTATTGAAATAATGTTTGCATCACTGTAAGCATTATGACAGAACCTAGAAGAGAGAACTCCAGTTAGATATAGAGAAAATATCTAATTGACTACTATGAGTGGGGTTAGCTTCCCTCTAACTCTTACAGAATAACTTAGCATTAGAACCAAGCTGGACTTGGATAAAACTGAAAGGTTTTGCTATAATCTTCCTATAGTTTGCCATAGATTGTCACAGTAATGGAGATTTTGCCCATGTGAGAATTATATCAACCTCTCCAAAAACTTGAGTCTCTAATTTCTAAATAATGATAAGTCAGCAATCATGTATGATTTAACTACATAAGGCAAAGATATGCATGCATATCATGCTGGCAAACATATAAAGACAAACATTATTCTCAGTATGTGTGTATGATTCTAAATAATGTAGACTGGACCTGGACAAATGCAATTGCAGGATAAAAACTGATCAGTAGCATTTATACATTTTCTGAGTAGATAATGACTTCATAAATCCCTTATATAGTAAAAATGCATACCCCTTGTTTAAAAGCAGCAATGACCACTTTTAAACACTACTCACTGATCTTATTTTAATGCACATTGTATTCCATCTGTATTATAGAAGGAAAACAAGAAACAAGAAAGAAACAAGAGAACTCAAAGAACAAGTTACAGAAGAGGACATTACATCAAAAGTACTGCCAGAAATCTTCAATAAAACAGAGCCAAGTAACATCACTTATAAATAAACTTACAGTTGACTTGTCTTTGTTTCAATGAGCCTCTGAACAGAGAAATCACTAGATAAGGCAATGATCTTTGTTCCACAGCCTCCCCAGATTACGTTTTTTTCAGATAAGCATGAGGATTCGTTCAAGCACATCAGTGGTGTGCTAACATTTCCTATAGTTAGTATCTTCAGAGGTGTAGCACCCTTACACTGCAAGAAAAAATACATTTGCTGCTAGACACAAGGAGTATACAGGCACTCAGGAACTATTAGAACAAGGCCACACAACCTGCTGAAGTAAATTTAAACAGCCAGATTTTCTTAACCATTATGGCATCTTTCCAGAATATTGGAGATTGACAAGCACCATCATGTCATTATAGATAGAATAGATAGAAAACAGACTGTGTGCATCGAAACAGGACAGCTTGGATTGATACTTTCTGCAACCCCTGACACAGTCCAAGAACTGGATGGCAAGTCACATCTGTATCCTGCAAACATCCCACACTGAACCATATTCTAGTTCTGCAGTGCATGGAAACTTCATAACCGCTCTAAAGTGCATATGATCAGGAGCTAACCCTCAGGAATCAGCTGATACAAATAGCTCTCAGCATTTATCTGTTCTGTGCACAGAACTCTGACATACAAAATATCTAAACAATACTGTCTTTTCAAAGACACCCTACAAAAATTTACTGTGAACAAAAAAGGGTCTGTAACAGCAATAAATAAAGGAGATTAAAACCATTAGGATATTCTTAATAACAACCATTCATGTCACTCTCTACTCAGTTTGCCAGGCCTTTCTAAGTCCTATAATGAGAAATAATTTCGCCTCGGAACTCTATTGTTAAACAGATACTGTAAAATGTGTGCAGTCTGTCTAAGAATGAAGTAGAAAATTAGTTTTAGTTTCAGAGAAGCAATTAAAAATGAGCTAAATGAAATAAAGCTACTATTGTTAACTGCTTTATGATTCACTTCTAGTATTCTGTAGAATAGGCAGCTAAGAACGAGCCTACCTTTACTGCTCTGTCTTCAAAAACTGCCAGTCTGCCATCAGCTGTGCCTACCAAGAAGAAATTCTTCTGTTTGCTGAAATAAAATAAAGAAAGAACGAATTCTAGAAATGTCTTTATCAGGTACGAAAATATTAAATGAGCAGCCTCTGGTATTTCAAGATTTTCACTAAACAACTAAACACAAAAAACAAATACAACTACTTGTGGGCAGGAATGTAGTCTCCAGATACACTAAGTGCAAAATTAAGTGGAAATACAGGAAAAAAGAAGCAGTTGTCTGAGCAAAACTGCCCAAGTGCACTGGTGTCACTTTCTGAGCATCTCTGTTTAGTAATATTTTAAAATGCAACCCAAAATATTTAAAATTCATTTATACCTTTGCTTTGATAGAGAATTACAGTATAAACAAGTGATGGAATCTGACATTTTCTGCAGACGATGCCTTCTTGTTTCATCTTCTGTGTTAACTGCCCACAGAGAGCCAGACTGGGTTCCTGCTACAATCCAGTTTTCTTTTTCAGTAGGAAGGGTCACTAAGGCCAAACTTAAAATTTTACTATCTGCCATATCCTGAGTCAGAAAAGAAAAACAACCTGGTTATGATTTCAGTAAGGGTAAATGCTAATAACTTGCTCATAATGAAAATAAACTTCTTGGACAGTGAATGGTCAGGCCTTGGACCCTTGGACCCAAGGCCTATCCTCTCCATTCAGAACTAATTCTCTATTAGCAGAATATATCTTCAGCTGTGCCATCTATCTTCAAATTGCCGGGAAGGACCCCTCGAACACCACACAGGAATATCTTTAAGCTGAATGCTGAAAAAAAATGTCCTCCCTCTCTATTCTAGTAAAGGTCTCAAAGCCATCAGAGAATTAAGCAAATAGAAATGCCCTGCAATATATGCTCAGTTTAATAGCTACCAATAAAAGTACTGGTCTAATATTTATTTTTCTCATATTAGTTTTAGCAACATGAGCCATGTAACTTATACCAAAGCTACCAATTCAAATGTATCATGGTCAACAGATGGAAATAGAACTTCAATAACTTTGATGATGAGTCATATTCAGTTCTGGCACACACATTCATCACAGGACATCAAGCCTGGTTAAAACCTTTTTCCTTTTCTGAAGGTGTAAGACTGAGATGTACAAAAATCAAATGAAAAGACCTGAAGGGTATCACCCAAAGTGGCACAAGGAGATGGCATCCATGGGAAGACAGGAATCTTTAAGAGAGACAGGAATCTTTAAGAGACTATCTGGATTGTTAATGGAGGTAGAGATATGAAGGGCTGTGTAACTACTACTCCTTGTTCTAGCCTTCATGCTAGAAATAGCTTCCATCTGAGTGGAAGAAAGGAAGCCAGGAAGACAGCATTATAAGGAAGTTCCATCTGGATGGCAGGAAAAGAAGAAAAAGTGGCTGCATTTTTGCTTCATTTCATGGGTACAGTGATGACTCACTTATGAGCAGTCTTTCTTCTCACAAAGCTTAGAAGTAATATCCTGCTGTTAAAATGCAATTAATTCTTCTGAAATACATCTGGGTGCCAGAAATTCAGAATAAATGGCAACTTTCCTACATACCTCACAAGTATGTCCATCTGTATTTAGGTTAACAAATGAAAGTTGTGCTTTTTCTGTGTTCCCATTGCCTATCCAGACTCCTGCCTTCTTGCAGCTTTGATTGGCAGCAACCATGCACTCTGCTGTAGCCGTGCTGGGTATTGAAACATACCTCATCAAACATACAAGCTCTGCAGAATTCAGGATCTCATAAACCTACAAAGAAAGCCACAACATGCCCATGGTAATCACAATGACTTGTACAGTGATAAATAACAAGCAATGGAGAACAACGTTTTCTGAAATATGAACACAGTGTCTCAGCAGGGCTGCTCATTTGTATCACTACTGTTAATGAGCAGTCTTTGTGCACTGAGAAATTTGACACTGGCTCTCATTTTTCTGTTAGAATTTCAGGAAGTCAGTGGGGTTAAGGGCACATGTGAAAATTTCACCCATTTCAAAGCGCGATGTGTGATAACAGACACACCAAAGTAAGTTTCACATCCACGCTTGCTGTTCCTCCTCTCACATGCATGAACGGCATAGGCTAACTGCACTGATACTATAACAAAGTCTTTTTTGAGCAGCTCTAGTAAAGACCATGAAGTAATTTGAATCCTGTTTCCCTGCAATCACTATACAGAGACATAGGGAAAAAACAGTAGGCTAGAACAAATGGTTGCTAGATTTGAATGGAACTTTTTTACGCTGGATGGCTAGAGCAGACAAGTCTTTCGTGACTGATTCAGTTCCAGGAAAGAAGAACAGAATATACCCTGTGCCTCTTACTAACTTAGATGTTCGATTCCTTTTTAGAAAGCACAACAACTTTTGCTATCATGTATTATATGTATATACATGTGTATACAAATACAAATACATATACAAAGTAATACCTGGGAAGATGTTGGTCGTTCCTGAGGGTTTTCCTTCAAGCACTTTTTAATTAAATTCTCAACTTTGGGCCAGGGAGCACAGCCATATTCTTTCACAGGATCTAAAATGTGAAATTAGGTAACTTCTTAACCGGCCTTTACCATAGTTCAGAAAGCAGAATTCTGAATAAATTTCTTCTTATTTTGAGATATCATCTAAGGTCTTACAGAGCTGCTCCTAGAAATATCATACTCTAAAAATGTAAAGCTAAAATGTCAGCATGAACAGCTTGGAATTTCTCATCCACCGTTAAATGTTAGAGCATGAAATGCTAGACCTAGAGTCCTTTTCATTGAGAGCAGTTAAAGCAAATGGATTTTGCTTTAACTTTTTCTTTGCTCTTCCTATACCTGGGACTGAGTCACAGATGTGTGTGAGTTGTGTTTTGATTAAGGCTGACCATTCAAAGGCTTGTCATTTCAGTCTGTAGTCTTTTCAGTTCCTGTGGAATTGAATACGGATTATAGAATACAGATGAGCTTCCAATAAAACATATAGCAATTTTGATAAACAACTCCATATAGTATTTATGCGATATGGAACTTTAAAAACCACTCAGGGCTTTGAATATGTATCTTCTGACTATAGTGATGACCTCTCTAAGAATGAAACAAGAAATCTGAAGAAAGCCTTTTAAAAGCACATGCAGTGATAGGTCAAGGGGGATGGTTTAAACTCACAGAGGGAAGATTTAGATATTATGTTATCATATTGGTTCATTATAATTGACAGCAGATATTCCAATCCTACATTAGACAGAGGTTAACATTAATGATAAAATACCTGCAAACGAACATATTCAGTTCAGCACATGACACTGTTTACTTGTGAGCTCAGGCGGAACCCTTTTTGGTGGAAACACATAAATGATGAGCATGTGCACAGATGGAATTCTGTCTCCAGAAACTAATATTTCATAGGGCTTATAATACAGAAAACAGCCAAATGGACAGCTGTGTTCAAGAGATACTGAGCCAGCAGCTCTGGGGATGGCCTCTTCAGGAAGAGGGTTTAAACTGTCTGAGCCATGAATTGGATAATTCTCTTTAAGGGGTAGAAAATGTATGAACTCTCTGTCTCTCCTAATGGAGAAGTCATGCCAGATTGAGTGGCAGAGCTGCTGCCCTTTCCTAGATGGAGCTTTCAGTCTTTAAGAATCTTTCATAGTATATCCATTATTGAAGGGCAATAAGTAAGAACATCACATATAAAGATCGTAGTACAACAAAATTTCAACATCTCTTTACACAGAAATTGTCAAATTCTGATTTATATTTTCCCCCTTGCCTATATCACATCAAGCCTTACAGCTTTTTCAACCTTCCTTCCATCAGCCAACAAATACATATTATAAAGCAGATGAAATTATGAAGAATCTTATGTAGTGGGGCATGCACTTCACACTCTTGATAAGTTAAAAGGGAATTCCTATTTAAATAGGAATTCTGTGGCTTTTTTAAGTGCACCATTTTTTATTTTTTTTTTTAAATTTAAATAAGATTTCAAGAGGATTTTAAAAGATTTCAAGATTTGCAGCTTTTCAGTAATGGCTATTTGCTATTTTGGTGTAATGTATCATGATCGAAGAAAGGAAGTGGAACTGTGTTTATCTTAGTGCATGATACACATTACTGCGGTAAATAAGTGTGAAATCCAGACATGGTATTAGAAGGTACCTTCAGCAGTGCATGATACACATTACCGTGGTATTACGTGTGAAGTCCAGACATGCTATTAGAAGGTACCTTCAGGAACATCTGTTTTATCTAGATCTGGATAAGGTCCCACATATACGAACCGTTTGTTTCTTTCCAAAGTGAAGCAGATAGATCCCTTGAAATGGCAATGAAATTTTGACCAACATGATGCCTATTACTCCTTATTTCAAGACCATATGAAACTACGAGAAGCTTTAAAAAATTACTATTATTTATCCTCCTCGGATCACTGTCAGATACAACACAAATGGTCCACTTTCATTTTAAAATTGTAAGAAAGAAGGCATACCTGGTAACTTTCCTTGTATGGCTATTTCATCAAATTCATTTGGAAACTTCAAGCCTTCCATTATCCTTCCTCCTCCTGTTAAAATGTCATAAAGCAGCAAGCCAAATGAATAAATATCAGCTTGCTGATTGTAAATAACATTTCCTCTGGCAACCTCCGGTGCTCGAAAACCTGCAAATAAATCCTTCATTAATAGTTATGATTCATACCCAGATGAAGCCATCTTTATCCTTTTAAGAGCAAGCACTTATTGGTGAAAATGTCACAGGAAGTAAACCAAAAAAGGCTCACTATTTCTGGGCTGGCAATAGCTTGCATGTGGCAGACCTCCAAAAAAAATCAGCAATCAGTATAAAGGAAGGGGACAGTACATCAGTTACAGAGGTCCCAAACCATTATATATGAAATAATTCATTTATCAATGAATACTGAAGGGCAAGTCTGCAGTCTTTACTGAAGGCCTGACATTTAATACTTGAAGTCACACCTTTATGCTCAAGTTCCATGACCTAAAGGCACTTTTCAAACTCGTTGAATTGTTCAGTGCTTTAAAATGGATGTTAATATGTTTTAGCTAAAGTCAGGGAACAGTGCAGAGATATTTATTGCCTTTAAATACCCATGTATTACTGAAAAATAGAGCACCAAACAAGTTTAGCAGTATAACTTCAATATCACAATAACTACCCTAAAACAAACCAGTAAAAATTATAATGACTGCATGTAATTTAATCTGCTCTCTTTTAAAACTTTAGTATACTCCTTGATTCTTCTAAAAGGTGTTAAAACATGAATAGGAAGTAGGGTTGAGAAGAAGTACAAATCTGGCATCACAACTTGTAATATGATTAGGATTTCATTTTGTGATTGACTTCTCACAGACTACACAAAAACCGTATTAGCTATTTTTGGACATAATGCACTGTAAACCAAAGCATTTTTTCATACCTGGTGTGCCTTCAGAAGTTTTTATTCCCATTCGGCAACAATACTGGGCAATGCCATAGTCAGCTATTTTTGCAATAACAGCTGAATTGGGATACAGAGTAAAGAGCAACACATTGTGAGGCTTTAAATCACGGTAGATGATCATTGCTGAATGCAGGTATCTGTTAACCAAAAAAGTATTTATTGAAAGCATTCATAATTCAGGGATACATCTATACAAGCACACTGAGTAGATTATTCCCAAAACAGTAAATCATGCTTTCAAATGTTAAATGTTGTCTTTAAGAATGTCAAATGTCACCAACATGACACCACCATACTGGATATTGACTTTAGAATTGTTTGAATTACTATTTACTGTACATAAACACTATAGCATTTTAGTACCAAGTCTTATCTGAATTGTCACTGGCAGTTTGGAAACTGAATCTTAGAAGTTTAAGCTTCATTGGTCTCTAAGCTCCTTTTGCAGGTTTTGTCATTTTACAGACACACTTCAATAGCTCCTGAGGACATTCATGGACTTTCAGAACCTTAACAATACACTGAATTAACTTCTTTGACATTTTAATAAGACATCAGTGGCTACATAGAAATTTCACCCAGAGCTCTTGCTATTTCTCTATGTACATGAGAGCCGCTTGTTAGCAGAAAATCACAGGTAGAAAAAGTTTGTGTTATCTATCAGCTAATCAACCATAAAAATGAAAGCATTTGCCTGGCTAGGGAACATTTTGCTTGAGATGAGATATAAGAAAAGAGAAGATTTTCATTTGCACTATATTCTACTTGCAGTCTTTAGAGCAAAGGGAATATCACGTTTACCTTAAGCCATCAGCTACATGTAGGGCTATCCTGTGCTGAAGTGTTCTTGTTAAACTTGCATTGTCTTGTTGAAGCAAACGATCAAGAGATCCTTTAAGGGCTAATTCCATCACCAGCATCCGGGGACGGATTGCAGCAGCCAGCAGAGACACTAAACTGGGGTGATGGAGGTGACAAAGCACTGCAAGCTCCTGTAAATTGTAAAATCAGATGAAATACTGTAAACAGCATAACCTCTGTAGTTCCGAAGTAAACTCAGAAATGTTGTGAAGTCTTGAGCTTTTTTTAAATTCTTCACTAGGGTTCCTATTCTAAAAGTGGTACTACAGGAAAAAAGGGCAGTATTTCTTACTTGTCTTAGAAGCCTGAGGGAAGTATGTTTATTGAAAATCTTTACAGCAACCTCTTCTCCACCATAGGATGCACGGTATACAGATCCGAACCCACCATCACCTTTCCAACAATAAAATTGAAAAGAATATTAAAAACAAAGGGATATCCACCATTTATCAAAAAGAAATAGCTGAAAAGTCCTATTTTAAAATGGGTGGACCATCTACTGTGTTAAGGTTCATGATCAGTAATTCAAACACACAAAATCCAGTGTCCTAGCATACAAGTTAATGGACAATCAAAACTTAATAACCCAAAATTCAGAATACTATAAAAAATACATTTCTATAGAAAACAAATCTCTAATTTTTAATTCCGTATGTTGCAGAACTGACTTCAACAGATTTGTTTACATCAGCTCTGTAAAAAGACCCTACAAAATAATGCCTACCCAAGAGAAATTCAGGAGCTTCATCAAATTCCAGGTCATCATTGTTCAACATAATATTTCTAGGCAAATCAGCCAGTATCAGATCAGGAGCAATCTGAGCTATTGGAATGGTATGTCTTGGTTCATCTGGGTTTACCAAAAGGTCACCTAAGAGAAACAAATAAGACAGAAAAAAGAAAAAGTATAGTCATCATTCAAAAGGCATTGAAAGGTACATGTATCTCTGTGAGTGCACATGATCAATGTAACTAAACAGAAATCCTTATGTGTGTGTACATATATATATATGCACACACACTCATAAACATACATACATGCATATACAACTAATTAAATTTCCCATTCAACTTCACGTACCTCACGTTTAACTATTTTCAAGGTTCTGGATATGTACAAATCAAATGTGATAGTTTGGTGTTGTTACAGAGCCACAATTGCTAACCAAGAGATTATTTTTCTGTTTATAAAAAAATTCTGTCAGTTTGCAGAATGTAGAATGAATATAGCTTTTTAAATTTCTGTTGTATATGGTTCTACCAAAAGATCTAGTATCAGCTTTATTTCGTGCTGGACTGAGTTCCATGAATGAAGCTGCATTATCGGTATCATGATAAACGATTGCTACCATTTATACATGACTGTACAAAGGAGCTGCAATCTGTCCCATATTACAGACATATACAGACAGCTCTTACATAAAAAAAAAGAACGAGTTGCTTTTAACTTTTACTGTTAGTTGTTTTTTACAGAAATGAAACATTTTAAAGTAACATGAATTACCCAGATGTTATAAAAACCTGATGTCGTATAATATTTATCTACACACAGATGTACCTCTTACAGGCCTAAATGGCATAAGTATATACCTTCTTCAGCCTTTTTAAGTAAGTCATCAAGAAGGATTTTTTGGTGTTCTTCACCATCCTGAAAGCTGTACAGGGCCCATTTCTTCAACAGTGTTTCCCCTTCGCCACATACATCTATATCCAGCAAACCTGGAAACCATTCTTCCATAAGAGAATCTATGTGATCCACAACTTGTCCCAGAAGGATGCATCCTTGAAGAAACCAGAAGAGGGAAATTACAATCACAATCTGCCAGACTTGCAATCACAAAGCTAAACTTGGCATTCCAAAGGCAAAAGCACAACAAACCAACTGCCAAGCTGCACTCAAACTGCAGCAAAAATCAGGCTCAGAAATAATTAACCTTTTCTGCAAGAAGGTGCTGTAATCTTCAAAAAACTGTCTGGGTTGTTGTCAAATATTGCTGATTCCACCAGGCAATAGGCTTCAGGGGACCAGTTCAAGTAAATGCCTTGCCTCCAATACATTCTGTTGGGACGAAGAGCTCGCTCTAGAAAATACAAAATTAGATTAAAAATCTGATCTCCAATATGAATGTAATGTTTTTAAATGTACAGAAAATTTATGGTACTTTGAATATTTAATTATAATAAATATCAATGTTTATTGTGTAGATTTATGCCTACCCAACTAAAGAACAAAATAAAGGCTACAACTTTGCAGTGAGTAGCCCTACAAAAGCTGAATACAATCTTTGCCTTTTGCACACCGCAGTAAAGATCAGGCATTATCTGTTCCTGGGTATTTTTAAGTTACAAAAATGACCACTGCATTTTCTCGTGTTTGTGAAGTGGCCATAAATTAGACAAAATAAAACAACATAGCTTTAATATGCAGGTGTTGGCATTCGTGATCAATGAATTCATGCTCACTATTGCTTTTGAAGATAAAGGTTTGTACCTCTTCCTGACAGCATGTAAGGTGATACTTCAAGCAACCTGTTGATCAGCCTGGACCAAAATCCCATAGGAAAGTATGGCATCTCATAAAGCCTGATGATGATTTCTGAATTTTCACAGTGGGGAAGCTCTATAACAGGTCTGTGATCAGACAAACTGAAAGAATAAAAATATTAGACATTATTTAATGCTGCTCTTTACTGAGACTGACTGATGACATGCAATACTTATTACATAAAACATTATTTATTAATGGATGATTCAAATGATCAGGGAGCAGACAGGTAGTGTCTTTGCTTATTCTGCTTGCTTGTGGTAAAGTGAAGTTCTGCTGTAATTTAACCCCAACAGAACCTCAATCATTAGATATTGAATGTACATGTGAGAAAAAACTGAGACACATATAAAGCAGGTAAAATGTTCAGGTAAAATCGTCCTCTGCCAGGACTTCGCAGAGCATAGAAACTCTGATGAGTGCAACCATGCAACACTCTCCATTAGGCAACGTAAGCATTCTTAAACATATTAAGAAATCTGTAATTGAGGCAGAGGAACTGTGTTATCTGCTTCAGATAAAGCAAAAGGACCGCATACAAATTCATGACACTTCCTTGTCATCACATTTAATGACTAGACTGTTTGGAGGAGATACTGCCTCTGAGTAACTTGACTGTGGTTCTCACTCCAAGCAAATGGGCTACAGAAATTCATGGTTAATTTTTATATTGCAATAAGTATCTGTAATACTGGCACACTGCGATGTAAAGGTAAACTATAATCGTCCTGCTACATGGTAAAAGAAATATTCTCACAACATAAATCATTTTATCATTTATAGATTCCATTTACTCATCTTTCTAATTATCTGGTACAAGATCAGCTTAAAATGTCTCTGAAAGTGTTACTAATATGTATATTATCATGCTTTCATACACTAAATTGCTTTAGTGATCAGTTAAACTAGTTAACCTGATGGGAATGCTTCATTTTGATTGATCTTTATGGCTGCCATTTCTGGGTTTAGCTCTTTGCTTACCTGCTTGGGATTAGTAGTTGATCCTCTCCTAATGGCAAAGCAATCTGGAACTTTTCCAGAAGCTTAAAGTACTGTGACATGTAGATCTTAGGAAACTTGCTCTTCTTTAAAAGGAATTTTTCCACATCTGAACGCTTTACAATTCCTTTAGGATATTTAGAAAAGCCTTCCACTTTCACTGTCAGAATCTTTCAAAAAAGTAAAACAATTTTAGCTGTGCAGTCCTCATTAGATTGCATATTCCTGACTAGCTTTGCTCCCTGAAATATTTAGAAGGCTAATATTTAGGGAGGAAAATGGACTCCTTTTCACAGTGAAAATGAACATTTCCATAGTGCTAACCTGCAAGAAGACAGCAGTGAAAAATATTAAAGCTGTCTGAGCCATTTATGTGCTACCATTCTTCAGTAGCTTTCACTGTACATTGTGACCTTCTAGGTCTTCTCTCACTCTTAATTGCACCAGCTTTAAAGGCTCAAATTTACATTTTGTCATCTCATTTCCTGCACTGAATGAAAGGTAAAGTTTCAGAGGTTAGGAAATCTGAATATACATAACTGGTGTTTCTAGATCAACATTTCACTGATGATTTCTCTTAAGCAGTCAGCCTGCTACTCTCCCATCCCAACACGTGAATCCACTACTCCCTTTTGCCATCAGTAAGCACACAATGACTGTTTCCCCCCCATTCTTACTGCTTTAATCCAAAGCTCCAGCTTTCATCTCAATTTATCACAACATTGTACAGCATTACTTTGCATCCATGGGGTTTTTCCATTCTACATCTATTCTCATGTCCACTGCAGTTTAAATGATACTGGACATTACAGCATAAGAACATAGAATTGCTGAGACAGGCTTGAAAGCAAAGGAAACAGAAAGAGCCAGGTAAGCCAACCTGGGTCCTGAGAAAATTCTAGGTCATGAAATGGTAAAGAAATGGTGAAAAAGAGTCATGGATGAGGTACAGTGGTTTCAGACAGGGGAAAAGGTTCTACAAATGTAGATGAAAAAAGTAATCAGGGTCTAACCTGTGCCATGATTTTACACAGCCACTTGGGATCTACAAAATACAGATCTCTCAGCTGCAGTGCTGGATCTTGAAAATGGAGGAGTACCCCTGCACAAAGAATGTTGTATTTAGCAATGCATTTCTCAAGCTCCATATTAAGCACAGTAAATACCCCACTATGGGATGTTTTTCTTACTTGATGTAAGCAGTTTGAATAATAAATACAGCTACTGAATTTATGTCAATATTTCAGGACTGTAGAGAACAATCATGGTTTGTTCAGCTTTACTTGATATCCTGTTAGATTTGTGATCTGACTTGTTTTTATTTCCAAGCAACTTGTGATTTGGTTTATTATTTAATCTCATGTAGTCCGTAAAGCACTGAGATAAGATGGAACATATATTCATCTAATCACTATTCTATTCAAGCTATTCTATTCAGCAATTGCAACTTTCTTCAGAAACTGTGCTGTCTAAATAGCAATATAATGCTTTCAAGGAGGGGTAAGAGATACAAGTTGTTCTTTTATATCTTGGAATTCCTTTGTGACATAGTAACCTGGATTATCAAACTAAAGTTACCCAAGCTTAAGCTTTTCAGCTTAACATCGTGGCAAACTTTTGTGGGATGTAAAAATACATACAGGTTGGTCTGCTGCAGAGTTGCAATAAAATGCTAACAAACATACCTGAAGAGAGTATTTTACCTGACTCATTCAGAAAGTGAATTGCATGAGGGAGTTCATTTTCATCCAGTTGTAACTGGCTTTCTTGTACCAGTTCCAGTAAGCGTTTCTGATCAATCACAGGAAATTCAATTGGGACATTTTTACGTTCCAGCAAAATTCTCCTCTCCAGCTCCAGGTAGCTGTCAGGAACTAGCTGACCAACCACTGGTTGATCTCTGATCTGCACAATTAGGAATAATAATCTTAAATGTATTCATTTATTCATGTGGAATTTATTGAATAAGATGGCTTCTGAAAGGTAGATGTAACAGGCTTTTCTTTCAGAATTTTCACATGAACAGTCTTCCAAAAATGAATACTCAAAGAAGAAAATATTTCCGTATTTCCATAAAAAATGATGTCTTCTTAGAAGGCACAATTTTAAAGAGAAAGCTTTGATTTGAACTAAAAGGAAAATATTTTCTGTATGAACAGATGATGTCATACACCTCAGGTGAGCACGAGAACAGAGGAAACAGCCACATGCTCTTCCCTGTTTCCTGAGCCTGCATTCCTTCCTGAAGACATTGCTTCACCTATGTTATTAGTTAGCACCCAAACCCATTCTTCCTTCTCCATGGGTGCTGAGCTAGTTTGTTGGGTTTGGGTTTGGTTTGTTTTTTTTTGAGGAAATGGGAAATAATTTTCCCAACATTTCCAAATTGGCTTCTTAGTTTGTAATCTTCCTCTAAAAGAAGTTAAACGCCAATGCACTGTGGCATTTGTATGTGATGAAAATATAATTAGCACGTTGTGACATTTCAAAGACTCAGAGCACTTTCTAACAATGTTGAATACTTAACTCACTTCGTCTAACTTCTAAGCAGGTACCTTGCAGCACTCCTTTCACAAAGTGCCTACATTATTTATGGAAAATGCCTCCCTTTTTTCAGGCTACCTTATGTTTGTGTGAAGTTTAAATGTGAGTTTAAGTCATAGTCACAAGAGATGTGGATGTTACAGGAACAACTTCTAGGTACTTCAGAGGGAAATGTTTTCAAAAAGCAGACCTTCTACTGAGTGCTGAAGAAGTGTGGTCCTACAGGGCTACATAAACGTCTATAAACATCAGCTCTATTCGCACCTACTAAATGTATGAGAAGTCCAATTAATCCATTCCAGCTGAATAGGCCACCTCATTGCCACTAAGCACTGGTTAGCTATTCCTTGAACTGTGGAATGAAGTTAGGCAGATTATGGATGTAGCTAAGTTCCTGAAAGAGAAACATGAGGCGTGCGTGCTCTTTTTCTCCTCTGAACCACCACCAGTGTGAGGTTGGTCATGAATATAGCATTAGCTCTATAAAACCTTCCAAGCAGTAATTCTGAAGAAATTTGGGCTCTGCTATGATTTATGAAGTTCTGCCAATGACTTCAGTAGACCGGGAGATCACCTTTTCTCTTTAAAATGTTATGACACTGTACATGATTGATATTGTATAAATGAAAAAAGAAAAATAAGTATGTTCTTCTGGAACAGATTGGATCCTGTCTTTCTGTAAGACCCATGCATGGGCTAGTCTCTTCATACTTCTTATTCACACTTATTGCCTCACGCTGTGGCTTAGAAGATAAGCAGGGAATTCCCCTTTCTAGGAATAGTTTCATACAATGTAAAATAAAATCAGTAAATGGAGAATTAGTTGTTGTTCAGAAATCACAAAACCTTACTTCCTGGTCCCCTGAAATCTTGCACTACATACATGGTAATTAAATGATGCCATTCAACAAAAAGCAGGTTTTGATCAGGTTTCTTCGTAAGAAAAAGATGGCCTATTTTTAATTAAATATTCTGTTTATGGCCCTAGTGCTTGAAAATAGAACTTAGCTGAGACTTTTACGAAGTTGATTTTTCTGGTAGAAAATGAAATTAAAACAAACCTGGTGGTTTTCCTTCATTATTTTGCTGTGTGTAACATTTTCTATAAGGCAAAATGAGTTTGCCATCACATTAAAAATGTATTTAATTATGTGTTAATTCATGTTAAATCCTGAACTAATGCTAGGATGTTTTCAACATTATCAACAGTATGTAGCTCACCTTGAAGTGAAGACTCTCCTTTATTATGATTTTCCGAAGTCTGATAATGGAATCAGATTCTTCAGTAGCATTCACGAAGTGATAATCTTGGATTGCTGGGAAGCCTCGCTTATTCAACAGCTCTCTAGTAATTTTACTCATGCAGGCCTTACGTTGCATTTCATCAGAAACATCTAAATGAGTGCCAACAAGAATGACAGGGGATATTGAAGCTCGAGCCTGTTAGTAAGATCCAGACAGCTGATGTTATTATTTCATACCCACACAAAATGTGAGCAATTCAGTCAAAACACTGAATACAATGAAAAAAGCAACTGTTTATTCCCTTTTAAATATAACACTTTTAAATAAGTTTGAAATCTGAAATACTATTTCATGTCTTTATTCAGAGTAAGTTTAAACTGCAATCCCATAAAATAGTCTTGACTTGATAAGGCAATAAAAATGCATTAGCCTATAAATACAAAACACAATTTTTTAACATACAGAGATGAGTCTATTTTAAAATAGAAATACCCCAAAATCTGCTTTTTCTAAAAAGAAGCAGCGTAGATCTGGATTTCATACTTTGCAGATTAATAACATTGTCAGTAAATTAGAGGGACAACTGCATTTTCCATTAAAAATGACCAACAAAATGGAAAGCAAAGTGCAATCTGCTAGTTGTCATTAGAACAGTGCAGCAATGGCACATTTGCAAGCACTGCATATCAAAAGAGAACACATCAGAAATGGGCTTCATCAACACTTAACAGACTATAACCCTCTGTCCTATATCACTGCTCAAGGTGAAAAGAGTGAAAAAGACAAGTTTAACAAACAGAACCAGTATACAAAATCTCCATGTAATAGCACTGTTCAGCCATGGCTAACCATCATACAAAAGGAAAAGACAAGGAATGCTCACTCACCAGGGGGTGATTTCATCAAATGAAAATAAAATAGTGAAATCCATCCCCAGCAGTGTTCAAGGCCAGGTTGGACGAAGACTTGCGTGGCATGGTTTAGTGTGAGGTGTCCCTGTCTATGGCAGAGGTGTTCGAACTAGATGATCTTAAGGTCCTTTCCAACCCTAACTATTCTATGGTTCTATGATTCTAAATAAAAAGATACGTAAGCAGATCCTTAGACCAATTTTCCTATCATAGTCCTGGAATCATTCCTGCTAACAACAGGAAGCTAAGCGTACAGCTAACAGCATAATTTCAAACCTGCATCTAGTCAGTTTTAAATTAGTAAAATTCTGATTTCCACAAAATTTACAATGGCATAAAAGAAAAAGTGGGTTTAACTACTCATCCCTTTAACACTACCCCTTTCTTCTTTTTATCAGTCAATTTCACGTATTGCCAGAATATATAAACTATTCTTTTGCACATCACTCTCTACCACTGGAAGTACAAACTGGTGCTGATCATATTTTAAATATGAATTTCAGCTCTTGTTTCATCTTACTGTTTTTATTTACTGAAGAGCTTCTTTCCTCTTTCCCTGTCTAAAAATATTTGTGGTTTATTTGCTGCTCACCAGCATCTCCCTAGAATGTGAAATTTCATTCTGTACTATGGCTTACCTTGATGTTAAAAAGCCACGGCTTCATAGCATCTATCGCTGCATGTCCTTTGCTGAGATCATAAACAGCAAGATATAAAGCTCTTTGTGTCATAAAATGCGGATGGGTACTGTAGAACTCTTCTTGTCCTAATGATAAAAAATTTCCACTGTTTAGTACTTCCCTCATTGAACATCTTCAAGTCACAAAAACACAGCACAAACGAAACTAATGCTTACAGAAAATCATCTAAATTGAGAGGAAATCTATAATAACTATGAATTTTAGGTAGGTAATGTGTGGTAGCCAATGACTGAAGTGTAGTGTTCAAACATGTAAGCTTGTTTTAAGTCAAGAAGTGTAAGATTTAACAACTGGATAAGCATGTTTGCTACAAACATGACTTGAAAGCTCATGATTCTTTTAAAATTTCAATATTGAATTTCTCCCTCACTCCTTCCTACCCCCTTCTTCCCTTCCTTGCTCTTATCCTTTCAGCAACTTTAAAATAAGACTCCCAAGTTCACATCATTAAGCACTTCAAATCACAATTGAAGCTGGACATTCAGCTTGAATGATGCTCTTCTGTGCTTATCCGTTGTGACATAGCCTCTATTTAAATGACCACAGACCCGTGTTTAGAAGTAACTCTTCTATAGGCTAAAATGCCCCCAGATTTAATAAGTGCTTCTGGAATTGCTCAAATTTAGAAAGATTTCAAAAACCCCAAAGTTCAAAGTCTCCTAAGTGCTTTGTTTACTGGGACATTACAAAACAGTGATGCTGTAGAGCCTAGACAGAGCCAGGCTATAGAAGGGAGAAACAGAGTTGAAAGATGATTCTTCTGGTGATTACAAAGTTTCTTGCTATTCTGAAGTAACAGTTCTAAAGTGCTATGGACAAAACAAGTGGTCAGACCACATCTGATGATGAGCAATTTCTGACGTTTTATATTAAATTTGAGGGATTGGTTGCCAGTTTATAGAATTCACTAATTTATAAGTAGTCACCTGACTTTTGGTGTAAGCTTGCATGATTCTACTATTCACAACTCAAAATTTCAAAGGCCTACTCCAAGAATAATGCCTTAATGTGTTAGAAAAGACAACAGGAAATGACAATAAGCTCTTCAGATACCTCCAAAATCCCACACATTTAATATAAGATCTTTCTTCAATTTGCTTTTCCCTTGAATGATCCAGTCTTCTACATCAATGCCTACTGTAGCTTTTGAAGAGCCCAATTCTGTTCGTTTGCATTTCATTAATTGTTGTAGTAGGGTAGTTTTCCCACTGCCGGTGTTTCCAACAATCATGAGCTTCATTCTGTTATAAGGTACAGCCTTCTTCAGTCGTTGTTGAAGAAATCTGGCATAAAAAAATTTGCAGAACTCACAGCAATGTGTAATAAAAGAAAAATAACAACAGCACTCAAGACCAAGGAAAAAATCTAAACCCATGCCGTTTTTGTTATATTTTCAATATCTTTTTGATATTACTGGGATTTTAACAATCTATTTTAATTTCTGATTTGAAAATTAAAGCTTAATTCAGAATATGCCTTTTTTTGTTTTGTAATTACCCAGAAAATGTGCCCTGTGCACTTGGGAACACAAGAAACATATTCAAAATAACTGGTAAGCACCATTTATTGCATGGTTTATAGAAGCACAAAATTCAAGAAGTAATATAGAAATCACTACAATCTGTTCATATGTAAGTTCATATGATATGATACCTTCCATAAAGTAGCATACTGGATTTCGTTAAGATAAATCAGCAAGTCTTTCTTAATGCTTACTGCATATCCCAAGAAAGCAACATGAGGATATTCAAGAACAGTAAAGCCACAAACCTGATAATGTCTCTGGCTTTGTATCCCACATGCTTGAAATCTAAATTAAGATGGAGTCCTTCCAAAGGAAGATCCCAGATTTTGGACAGTTTTCCCATTTCATCAGGAAAGAATCTCAAATCAGGATTATGACTTACATCCAGAGAAGTCAAGTTCTCTAAGAAGCCGATCTGAGGAGGAATCTAAACAAACGACCATTTAATAGGTAATTAACATTACAAAAATCAGTATAAGCATGAACATTAAATACTTAACAGAATTAGGTATTACTTTTACAACTGAATTTTTAGCTTTTTTTTTTTTTTTTTATAAACGGGTCTGATTTCACATACTAATAGACAAAGGACCTCAAAATGAATTCATCATAAAAACTGATTATACGATGACACATTTCAGACAGAAAAACTTAATAAAATATGGTGATTTTCATTCAAAGGAAATAGTATTTGAACTTACATACATTTTACTAAGGATTTATGGTGGTATGAGAGGTGACATAAAAATCAAAGAAACATTGAAAAACTATTTAATTTTCTTTAGATTGAATCTTACACTTTACCTCTTTTAACTTGTTGTGGGATAGATGTAGCTTTTCTAGCCTAGACCATGCACATGCCTTTTCACTCAAGTCCAAGATGTCGATTTGGTTATGATTAAATAACAGCTCCCTTAAGTTTAATGATTTCCAGTGCATTGGTCCCGGCAGGCTTATGATCTTGTTTTGGCTTAAATCTACTGATCGCAAACTGAAAACATGAAAAATAAAAAAAGAGAAGTTAGAAAATGAAAAAAAAACCAAAACTGAGGTTTGTATTGGAACTGTATTACTATGGATTAGATACCAGAACAGTGTTCTGGCAGGAATGTAGATAGAAGATAGAGAATTGTTACTACAACCAAAAGTAATTAAGGTGTTATTTTAAGTAGGTCTTCATTAATTCAGAAAATACATAGGATTAATTTAGTATCATATTCTTTCAATGTATTTGCCTGTGGATAGAATTGCCTTGTCATGAAAATAAACATCCACACTGTATTGTGTGTATATTTTGTAGACAGTAAATGGAAGAGTCACTTTAAACAAGTGTACAAATTGTGGTAATAGTCCACTTGCTTACTCTTTCTACAATTTGCAGATGTGCTTGACTGTTCAGATTAGTAGAAGAAACAGATAAATATGGTTCACACTCTTGTAATTCAACTGTAGACAGTACAGTTAATATGTGTTTATACAGGTAACAGAGAATGGAGCTTAGCTCATTACTTCACTTACAGGTCAGGGCAAATTAGACATTGCCCACATGCAATGTCTAATTTGCTAGAATAAATATATTTAAACAGGTAACTGAAATTTAGCATAACACTAATATGCAGTTTCATGGGTTTTGATAAATTTCAAATAAAAAAGAAAAAAAACAATGTGAACTTGCTGGTATTACCAACTTTCTAGAATCCAAGATTCCACTTAAAAACTGTGGAGCCTCACTAGGTGATCTGAGCTGTTCTCTTCCTTGTTCCTAACTTAGGAGACTAATGTCAGATGGTACACATATCTCACACTTTTATCAGAATGTTTCTAAGAATGTTTGCAAATACACACATGCTCATTAATTATAGAGTTCAAACACACATATATTTAAGAACTTCATCAAGAAGAACATTTCATTTCTGTAAGTCATCTGTTCGACAAACACGCTGTTTATGCTACTGTGGAACCTGAAGCATGCAACTCATTGATTTTTCTGGGCTGGGAGATAAAGAACCTGAAAGATGCACCATTTTTAACACATCTATTAAATTGACTGCTGTGAATATGTATGTTAGCTTGCTGAAACAGTGTAACATCATTTTAATAATGATGTGCTCTATGTAAATTTGATCAATGTAAGTTTACAAATCCGTGCATCTGCCTTCACAGATGCCATCAGCACTTACATCGACTCACATCTATCAGATAACTGATCTGATTAACCCTTGCAAGCTCTCCTTCCACAATCTGATTCTAGTGACCTGTTAAGGTCAGTAATTTCTATAAAAAAAAGCAGAAGCTTGATTTTCACAAGAGAAATGCATTGAAGGCAGACCAAAATAAATGTCACATGTATCTTTATCACAATTCCATCTAGAGGAAGTGTCATTCTTTGAGACTAAACATCTTGTGATGTTTGGGAAGTGAAAAACTAATCTCAGTAGCCTTGTGCAGATGTCTGCAGAACTTCTTGAAAAGGAAAAATTGCCAGTGTCTTTTCACTGCTGGTTTCAAGAAAATACTAAATTCATTCTGGACTTCCCAGCAAGGATTGTCAGCTTCGGCTCAAGCAATATACACTCACCAATAACAATGATCTGAATTTGAGGAACAGAATTTCTCAATGAAGAAAATGGGACTGGTTTGTCTTCAGTTAAAAGCTATTGATTTTTGGATTTAATGTGTTAAGAGCATTTTTTCTGAAACTCAGTAAAACATGCATGATTTCCTGCTTGACCAAGGTCTTGCCACAAGATTTTCATCAAGAACTTACAGTAACATCAATAAATACAATAATAACTTACTGTGGTAGAAGAAGAATTGCTTCTGGAACTTTAGTAAAACGATTTTGAGATAATTTTAAGCTTGTTATGCTGGATGACAAGTCAGGTATTGTTTCTAGAGCAGAAAAAGAGGTTAATCCTATTACTTTTCAGAACCATTTATTTTTAACACTTGAATCTTCTAAAATCAAAGACAGACTAAAAAGGTCAGTCCAACACCTTCTGTATACACAGGTCTTTGTATAAGCTACTGAAGGCAGAATCTGAAACTCCTTTTCCAAGCTGATTTAAATACTAAACTCCCAAAATTAAAGTTCAGCTACCTTCTGAAATACTGTTACAGTAATTTGAAGTAGAAATCTTGAAGACAGAAATAAATTCTGAGAGCAATTATGAACTTCTGCAGTACTATTAAAGTCTTATTTATGTAATTTGTATTTTTCATAGCCGAATTAATTTTGACAACATTGCACAAAATATGCTAAGGCACTGCAACACACTCGGGACAAGCATATGTGGTATTCTTCTTTTCTCTTCTCCCAAGACTCTGAATGCTGGTGGCTGAGGATTTTTGTGAACTGGGAATGGTTCCTAGAAGGTGGGTCCTACTTTCACACTTACCAAGAGCATTCATCCTGGCATTGAACTGCTCCAGTTTTGTACAGCCCATGAAGACATTCTCAACAAGGGATGAAATATTGTTCTTACTAATGTTTAAAATTTTCAGTTCTTTCAAGCATATGGGTGAACATAAGCATGAAATCTTGTTTCTGAGAGAATAATAAGAAAAAAATAATCCATGTTGTGTTCAGAAACTATCAGCTAATAAATTAAAGAGTATCGATCTGGCAATGCTGTCCTTACACTAGTAAACCACAAATAAGACTTTTGCCTGTAGAAAGACCAATCAGTCAGTAAAAAGCCCAGTAGAGTATCAACATGCAACTAACATGGCTGATATCAGGATTGTTGTAATTCATTTGGAGAGCAAATGTAAGCATGTACTACAGAATCACAGAATAGTTAGGGTTGGAAAGGATCTTAAGATCATCTAGTTCCAACCGCCTGCCATAGGCAGGGACACCTCACACTAAACCATGACACGAATGGCTTCGTCCAACAAGGTGTCATTTCCTGATTACATACTGCAGCTCAATCCCACACAAGGAGGACGGTTGCATTTGTAAGTAGTTCTGTTTACTAAAGATACGTGTTTTCAGGATTACAGTCACAGATCGAGTATCAATCTAGAACAACAACAACAAACAAAAGGAATTCTATATAGGGGATACAATGGAGGATGAGTATCAATGCTGCAAACAATGTTTTCTGAGAACACCATCAGAGAGAGACAAAGATCCTGAAAATACAGACAGAAGAACAAAGCAGCAAACTGTTTTGCAAAGGTAATATTGCCAATAAAGTTCAAAATAAAGCTAATGAAGACAAGAAATTCAACAGGATTTTGAATTAAGAATTTAATTAAAAATATCATATTTTATATATTTGACTCACATGTTTAATACTGCTTCCATTAGTTACCTACATTGCTATCTCTATTCTTCATGAACTTGTATGTAAAAAAAACATCACCATCTTATTTAAAATAAATTACAGGAGAAGAATGAGACAGTGTCTGCAGTTTACAGAGCTATCAATAATAATATTCTTAAGTACAAGGTACAGGTATGAATTATCTCACTCACAAACAAATTCAACAAGAAGTGTTGGTACACAAAACATCATGTATTTTCTCTGCTTCTGCCATTTCATACATATCCATAACCAACAAATGCAATTCCATGAGCCACAATAAAAAAAAAAACCAAACCTGGTGAATACAAAATAGAATGAAAACTGTGTTCTGTATACCAAACCCTTAGTTGAGGGTTAGAGATAGAGAAAGAGATGTATCTGGAGAAGACTGTGTCTGGAACAGTATGGAAACATACTGCTGAACTCAGGACACAGCAAAAAAATGCTGAACTACAACATTTTTAGTATGTCACTGTAACTGCAGTGCCCATCAAGGCCCAATACAGATATTCTCATGTACTTTGTAATGCAACACCGAAAGTTGTAGCAGTTTACACATTGGGAAGATAATGCCAGTTTCACTGCTGAATAAAAATCCTTTCGGTGCTGTAACAGCATCTATGTCACCTGGATGACAACCACATTATTTGCTATTGTGTCTGTTATGCTACATTCCATTTACTAATGCTACTCACCCTTCTAGCAACAGCTGTTCCAGATTTTCAGCAACCATTGTAAGAAATTCAGGAGAGCACACAAGCTGATTGTATGAAAGATTAAGTTGCTTTAGAGTTGGACATCTGACGTATGGATCCAAAGCAAAGGAAGGTCCAATGTCATTTCGAGAGATATCAAGATTTGCAATACAATTCATTTTTAGTAAGTAAGTGGGAAAAGAAGTAAATCGGTTACTGTGCAAATCCAAGTAAGTCAAGCACTTCAAGTTCTGAAAGAAAAGGATAATTTGTTTTTAAAAAGTGAAAATATGAATTTATAGGTTTTAAATTGAGTTATATTTTATACAACTTATCAATTTACTTATATTTCTGTAACTAGGAAAACCAGCAGAAAATAGCAATCATACCAATGTAAAACATAATATTTCTATTACAGAATAAAACATAAAGCATTCTTCAATATTTATTAGCTCAGATTCATAAAATTTAACAGGTATGAATTGCCTGCATTTCTCAGTTCCACTTACATTATGTTATTCAATATAACAGGTCCTAGAGCACTTCTCTGCAGTAAATGACTTAAAACAGTTCCTTGAAAATACTTTTATTTCTAGCTGCATATAAATCTCCTGAATGAAAACTGAGTGAATGTATGAAGCATGCAAAAAATATATTCCCATATTCATGGGTAGTACTGTTATGGGTAGTTGTTAGAGACAACTTATTGTAACTAATCTCAACTTGTATTACATAAAACTAGGCAGAATTACTTCACACAGTTGTTCTGGAATGTTTGTGAGAGCATTTTGGTGGAGCTCCAGTTTCTCAAGATGTTCCAGATGACTAGTTAAGCAGCTATTCTGACTAATGGCATCAATGTTCTCCAGTTCATTCGATGAAAGATCTAGTGATTTAATATATTCCTTTTCTGAGATCAATGAAGAAAGACTGTCTGATGGTCTTAGATGTGGTGAAATTTTTGAGATGCTTTCTATTAAAACAAAAGCATGTGAAAAATGGCATTATTTCATTTATCACATTATTAAAATTAAAATCAGTCACACTTGGAAACTAAAAACGTAGAAGACAGTGGATGTTTGGATATTGGTAAGATCCAAATCCATGAGAACTTCTATTAAGAGACAGAATTTTGAAAGACAGCAGAGAAGAGATGAATACTTATACATTGCACAACAGAAGTAACTTTTGAAAGCTAGTAAGGGCACTCATGAAATATTATTGTTTAATTCTACATAAATTAATTGTGAAGATCAGGAAAAAAAATCCCTAGATATGCGTTATATGTACTCCACTGTAGTATTTACAAAATGTGTCATCTTCTTTGTAAAGAAATATATAACTTGACTAAAATCTTTGCAAGCTATGCTTGTGAAAGAATTAAGGATGCAAAACCTGGTATATATGTTAAACTGTATAGTTTTCTTACTGGAGGATTCATCTGAAGGCACAAATTTTCTTCTTTGTTTCATTAATGGTTCATAATCTGAGCCAGGTCCCTGGAAAATTACAGAAGAGAAAAAACCAGTTATGGACACATACAAGTATGGTCACTTTTAACCAGAACTTCCAGGGGGAGCCCAAAGAAACCGTACATTTCAACTGAAAATAACAGTAGGTCACATCTTTATAAAACTTACTGATCCATTCAATATGAAAGAACAGTAGATTTGAAGTGTAACGGAAGTAGTGCATTTTTTGGCAACCTAAAATAACATTCGCTAGGGAGGGGTGATAGGATAGAGCAGGATATTACAAAAAAAACATCCGCTGGGGAAGCAAGTGTCTACAGTTTCCTTTTATAGTCAAAGGAAAGAGACAAGCTCCTTTCAAAGGAGCCTGACTTTGATTCCACTGATTTGTCCTCTTATGTCTCCTTATAGAACTGGCCTCCATTCATCACAGTAGCACTCTGAATATTAGTTCCACTAAGGCAAGGTTAAGTCTTTGTGAATAGGCTGACAGTTTTTGTATCTCCAGTTGAACACCAGACCAGAAATTTGAGCAATTCCCGGGAATGTGTGCTTCTTACTTATAATAATTTTCTGGTGAAATAAAATCTCATCTATACAGTGATTTGGAGCACAGGAATTGCTCAGCAATAAAAAGAAATACTAAATGGCAACAGCAGGTCAAGAGCTCATATGGTTACCTTTCCTAACACTTGATTATCAGAAATTTTGCAGTAGGCAACACAGACGGACTTAAAAAAAGCCCGGAAGGAAGAAGATCTGACTTACCACAGAGTAGGAATGTCGTGGCATAGTAGGAGAACCCCTTTGAAATGCCATTTCCCTACAATGTAAGTCAGCAACTGCAATGGAATTGGACTTCTTTTTTGTAAAAAGTGGACCTTCACTTCCTAGTACAAAAAAATAACACAGGAGGACAAACAAGTAAGAAAAAGTATTTAGAACCATAGGATTGCTTAGGTTGAAAAAAAAAACCCTTTAAAATCATCGAGCCCAACCATAAACCTAGCACTGCCAAGTCCATCACTAAACCATTTCCCTAAGCAGCACATTTACGCATCATTTAAATGCCTATAGGGAGAACAACTCAACCACTTCCTGGTCAGCCTGTTCTAGTACTTGACAATCGTTTCAGTGAAGAAATTTTTCCTAATATCCAACCTAAACTGCCCATTGTGCAGCTTGAGTCCATTACCTCTTGTCCTATTGCTTTTTACTTGGGAGAACGGACTGACCCCCACCTCACTACAACCTCCACTCAGGTAGCTGTAGAGGCAAAAGGTTGTCCCTGAGGCTTCTTTTCTCCAAGCTAAACAAGCCCAGTTCCCCTCATAAGATTTGTTCTGTAGACCCTTTACTAGCCTCATTGCTCTCCTCTGGACACATTTCAGCACTCCCATGTCATTCTTTTCCTGAGGGGCCCAAAGATGTTTTGTAACACATCTCTGCACTACTGCAGTGCAAATAACATTTAAAATAGAAAAAAAATGTATTTAAATAGATGAATTTGGACTCCCACATTTATTCAGAATGAAATATCAAATGCCAATCTGAATCTCATGATTTGGGGTTATCTGGACACAGTTAGTGTTCCTCTTCGTAAAGCTACTTTTAAAAATCCTGTTGGCAAAGCTTGCATTTTTTTCACTATAATTTACATATGACTTAACAGCTCTCCTGTGTGGGACAATAAATAGCACCTACCAGTACAATATGTCTGTGCTACAGTCCTACAGAAATTAAAATCAGGGCTGAATGATGTAAAGGAAAGAACGAAACAGAATCAAAACAGTTCCTTAGCATTTTCTGATTCCAAAATCCAAATTCTTCATCTGTGATTATTTTAAGTCCCCAACAGTTCTAAACCAACAGTGACACTTGAACAAATGAAAGTCATACTGGAAATCAAGGCCATTTACTCTTGGTGTTTTGTTACCAATATTATGACAGAAATGCTGTAGGTTTTATAATTATAGGCAGTCAGATTTCCTGACATGCTTACCAAGAATGATGTTGGACTGAAAACAGACTTGTCATTTACACTTTGTAATCAATTAGACATCCTTGGAATAGCACTTGTTTCACTTAACTTACTTGCTAACAATATAGTCTTTTATACTGGACTTACTGTGCATGCTTAATGTACAGTCAACCTAGCAAACAGGGATTTCTAGATCACAATACACCTGACTTCATGATGAGAAAAACTGTGCTCTTGAAGCACTTGCTTTTTGCTGTAGACTGTAAAGGCAGCATACGAGAACAGCTCAGAAGCAGGTATCAAAACAGTATCTACATTTGTTTGGATGGATTCCAGATTTTCGCTCTGAAACTCTGAATGCATGAATTACTAATTTTACATATGTAACTAACTGAATGAAATGCTTCAAGGTCTTAACTTTTTTTTTTTTTTTTTCCAAGGGAAGTACTTTATCTCAAGTACAAATAACAACTGATTTATGGCTATGGTCTAGCCATGGTACACTACATTGGGTTTATAAAAAGAAGAAAGAAAAACAATTACCTTCACTATCAATATCATCACTCAAGGGAAAAAGACTGTCCACTAATGGGTCAGAAATGAAATTCCAATCATAGTTTTTATCCACTCCATCTTCAGAGAAGTTTAAATCAGAGGAAGTTCTTGATCTATCCTCTGAAATATTCTTCATCTGGAATTTAAGCACCATTCTTGCTAGTGCAGAACCTGCATCTGTTTGTATCAAGAAATCAAAGAGATAGCGTATTTTCCAAGAAACACAAAGAGCTTGAAAAACATAGCAGAAACAACTTATTTTCAAGGTTTGGCAGTCTTTCCATAACCAGCTGAATGCTATGAAGAGATCTTCAACTGAATATCTTGATCTAAAACACTTACATAAGACCATCAAGAAATATTAACACATTTTGTATAGCAAAATCTATATATACTCACTTTGTTTTCTTAATGGAGTAAGTTTATCTGGGAACAAAGGAATGAGCCATGAAGGTTCTAGTCTCCCAATACCAAATCCTCCAAGACATATACTGCTGTTGGTGATATCAAGGCTAAGTTTCTTTAAGAGCAAGCTGATGATTTGACTATCTCCTCTCTTTATGCTGATGGTTAAAGCACTCCGAATATCCTGCTCTCGAGCACCATTGGCTAATAGCAATTCCACTAATTTAGGATTATTTCCTTTCTCACAGACCTAACAGAGAAAAGAGATCAAAAACATTTATGTGAAGCACTCAAACAACAGCTCTGACTGCATTAAGAGGCTTGTCTCAAAGTCACATTCATTGTATTTTTATGATCACGTCTTGTTTTCAGTTCCCTACTGCTCAGAGCATATGCCTGCCTATGTTCTTTGGGACATTTTCCCAAAGTCTTTGCCCAAAATATAACAAATGCCTGAGTTGTGTAATTTCTGCTATTGAATTGCAAACGATTTCCAGGCAAAAACAAATGGTAATTTATATAGTCTGGTTACTGCATGTAGTCTATGGCAACTCCATTTATTTATCTGTTCAGTGGAGAAAAGACACTTGGGAATATTTTGCCGTATCAGCTGGGTATCAGATGAACAGGTAACAATGATGAGACTCATCAAGCCTTGCCTAGCTCTAAGGAGCTCAGGTCCACTGGCTTTACTCCTTCCAACCTCCCACCCTGCAGAGCTACACAGAGCAGTGTCGATTGTGAATATTACAAATCTTTTCAGAAATACTTCCAGTTACTTCAGTATTTCCACTGTGGTTTGCTAACAGTGATGTGAGTGCCTCAGACTCCATGGATTGATGGTTGGTTCTAAACCCAGCTGAGCTTATCAAACCCAGCCAGCTCTGCTAGAAGTGAACACTTCTCAATTCACTTCAGACAGGACTGGGGGGTTCTCTTGAACTCTTTAAAATTTTGACATTGAAGCAAAATTAAGAAGTGCTCATACACTCCATTTCTCATAAAAATTTTTAAAGGCAGTCATATTTAGAAAGTAGCACTTATAAGCAGGTGGTAACAGCCTCTCTTGGAATGGCTGAATCCGGATGGGATACTTGCCTTTGGCCTTGTTTAGAACATCAATGTATTTAAAGTAGTTGATGTTCTGGATGCGGCAACTGTCTGGACAGACCATGGAACTTCGGCTAGTGTGACTGCGGGCATTCCAAGATATTATATTACTATGGCTCTGTTGATAAATATTCAGAAATCTAACCAGAACAGTTAAATCAGCACAAAATATGATGATATTAATTTTTAGGTGCAACACAAAGTTAAAGAAAACCAAATCCACCATTCCAGACAAAGCCATTTTGGGTAAAGTCTTCTTTACAGGACTAGAACAGAGTGGGACTAAGCACACTGAAACTTATCTTTGCATAGTGCTGCTTGCTGGCCCATCTGTACTTAGCTTCACAGAGCTTGGAAAGAGATGAAGTATCAGCTCATGGACTGGGCTCTAATGGGCCTGATGCTACCTATGCCTGCTTAGTTCAGAAAAAATGACTGGGACTTTGCAAAGCTTGAGTTGTAGTCTTCTTCAAAAATAAGCCAAAGCTAATGTTAAATTAGTACTTAATTGAATCCAGGTTTGAATGTGAACAGGGTAAACAATCAAAAAACATGGACTTTAAAATGAACTTGCATCAGAACTGAACTGGGTGTGTTTGCATACTCTAGGTGTGAGTGAATCTGTGAGTTTCAGTAAAGGGAAGTGTGTTTCAATGAACATCAGGCTGTCTGTAGTCAGTGTGAGTAGCAATGGTGAATATCAATCCAGTCACAGTTAGACCACACTGCGTATTGGTGCAGTGTTCTGCCAAATATGAGTTTACATGAAAAGAGAAAGGAACACATAAGCACAAATTTTAAAGCAATAAAACTATATATTCCCATATATTACCTGATAGATCAAAGAGTTTGCCTTTGTCTTCTTATTAATATCGGCTCCAAGTAGAAGTAAACATTCAGCCATAATACTATTGTATTCGGTACACGCTTTTTCCAGCATCGTATTTTTTAAATCATCATTTTCAGCTATTTTAGCAAAACATTTACAACACAGGCTTTGAAACTGAATGGGAAGACAAACAATTAATGTGAGGAGAAAAAAATCATCAAACTTCTTCAACTGTGGAGCTATCAAAAGAGAGAAGATACCTGTCGATCTCTCTTGTCCGTGAAACACATAGACATCTGATAGAAAATGACCGTGTCAAATGATTCATGTACCAGAAGCTTTGCAAAACAAGGTGACAAGCCAAGAATTGACAAGATTGCATGAAATCCCTACAAACACAATGAGAAGACTGAAATGAGTACAGTGGTAAAAAGTGTTATTTTAGAACAGGCCATGCAACAAAATCAAATTTCAACTGAAATATATGTGCTTTAATTTTTTGTTTTGTTTTGCTTTTAAACATACAATAATTCCCAAACTGGAGAATATCAAGAGAGAAGGCGAAACCACCAGGTGTCTCTGAGTTTACAGAGCTGTAGTTTCATGCTTGTTTAGCTGACTCACTTAAGCAGATATTAACTGATACTTTGAAAAGCCAAATTATGCATCATAATATCTGGCAACATCCTGCCTGGCAGTGACAAATGTACTCGTGATTTCCTGAAAATGTACAGAGGAAACAATTTCCTCCTCAGGATATGGGATAAAGAGGCATCCCCTGTCACAGTGTGTTGCTCTGTAACCCCTGAATGGGAGAAAAATACATAGTCTAAATGAAAATGCAACAGATGTATCTAAAAACTAAAAAGAAATACAAAATTATCCCAGGATTCTACAAGTAGGGCTCTCCTAGAAGGGTGGACTGGGTAAATTAGGGACTCTTAAGACTAAATCACTTTAGGTAACTTCCTTATTCCATCATGCTATTTTGATTTCTCTTTGTATTTATTTTTATATATCTTATTTATATATCTAAGCTGAACTTGGAGGGGTTGGGGGAAAAACAACAGTAAAGAAGGGAGGCTGGGCTTGCGATGTTTTCACATTGATCTGAAACAGAAATACAGAAACTCTCATAGGAAGCTGATCTCACAGGCAAGCTCCATTCCGCTAGAAAAGATGAAACTGGCAACAAACAGGGAAAGCTTCTGAAGCAGAAGAAACAGCACTTGGACAAGACGAGGTCTGAACGTGTGATTGCAGACAGAATAAGAACTCTCCTCCCATATTCAGAAGTACATCCAAAGTCTGACACAATATTCCAGTAATATCCTTCTTAAATACAGCATTCCTACACTAAGCTTATTGCTGGTGACAGGGCTAGGACTATGTTATTTTACATTACCTTTCAAAGAAGGGCAATCAATACTATAATGACAGTTACTTCATTAAATTGTTATAGTTTGACTGAATGATGAACTGAGAAATTTGTTCTAGTTTGCAGACATCAGGAGTCTTCGATACTAACACCTAAACCTATGGTTACATATTCTGGATTGAATATATGCCTCCAAGAAAACCATCTCTATGGCAAACATACTGGATTAATTAAAAAAGGCTTATACTAATGTAGTAATCGCAATAAAGGAAGTAACTAAAACAAGGAATTATATTTAAAATATGACTACATTAAAATTATTTCCCAAGTTTTCGCTTTTCACTTTTATCTTTGTACGCAGAAATAACACATACATGCATCTGGATTTCAGTGACCTCTTTAAATCGTCGCAGAGTAGAAACCAGAATTGTTGACAGGACATGCATAGTCGCAATACACAAAGTCTTCCTTGTAATCAAAGAGCGTAGAAGACTCAAACCTAAACACTGTATGTCTAGAAGAAAAAAAACCTATTAATAACGTTGCTTATTCAGTCATTCTGAGTGGAATAAACCCATGACCTAAGTAGTGTTATATTTCTAATATGTAAGAAAACCATTTGCATAAGCTATTACAGGGCCAGGAGTAACTATAGGGTAGATGAACCTGAGGACTGTGCAGTTCTGCAGCCATGTAGCCTACATCACATTAATACTGAAGAGAGTAATAGATAAGTTATAGCTATAAGTTAATCAGCCCCTCCTACTATGTCATTCACATTCTACTAACATAATACCTTCCTTACCTTGTTCATCTGGATACATCTGTAGGGTGTGAAGTACAGTGTCAGTAGCTCCTTGCTGAGTTAAAATTTCTGGTGCACCAGTGCACTCAGCTACAGAAGCAAGTAATTTTAATCCACACTTCTGAATGCTAGGATTTCCAATAAACTAATGGAGAAAGGAACATAAAATGAGATCAAGGTTTTCTGCTTACAATGGCAACAGAAGAGTTGCTTGTTCTTAAAGCTGTTCTATAAGAAAGAGCAATTTTTCTTGAAGTATGAGAAATTACAGTAGATGATAAATTACAATAATCACAACTTCAAAAACATTTCCTTTTCAACTATCAGTTTGAGCTGCTCATAACCTCCCCTTTTCACCTTTGATTCTGGAAACATTTCCTAGGGAGTTTTGTAATGGAGAGTGGGCTTTTTTTCCCCCTTGAAGTTTCAATACAACCATTCACAAGTTCACATCATTTTGCTAGGACAAGGAAAGTGAGAAAACGTACTTCCTTTGTGGTTAAAAAGGAACACAAATGGGGTTCTTTGAGGACCAGCACAACTGATAAACACGGTACTAACTGGAAAAAAAAAATGGAAAGAAAAAGATAAAAAGCAACATACCTATTACCAGACCCCATCAAAATTTTAAAAGTTTTATGTTTAGTTACATAGCAATTCAACAAGGCTAGTTGTGACCATTTTTCCCAATTTTCCCCACTTTTAGATGGAGGAACCCTAGATGAGGCCTGGATTTGAAAGTCTGCATAGCTGACACAGTGACTTATAGCCTGTGAAATTATTTCAGTGGAGTTACACCCATCTTTCTCCTTATTCTTCCTCCATCTTTTCATTAAAATGTGTTAATTTCTAGCCCTTCTGGTTGATAGAAGTAGTAATGCAAAACACAAACCAGCTGGGTCAGAAAAAGCATCCAGGATGCTTGGGGGAAGAAAAAAGTGCCTTGTTTTTATAAATATCATTTAGAGTTCCTGTTTAAGGGATCATTTCATACACTCCAAAAAAAAAGTAAGAAGAAACCCCAAACAAGAAATGAAACTCAGGAGTTAAGATTAATTGTATCAAATCAATAGGAAAATCAATGCAGATCTAAAACTTACAGATGATTCACCACTGCAAGTGCAAAATAGTGACATAATTCATTAGAATAAAGTTTTAACTATACCCTGTTCAAAGCATTAAGCACCAACGAATGAGTTCCCTCCAACAGACACTGGCTTTTAATGACTTTTCTTGTAAGTGCAAAACCAGCATCTCCCCCATCTCTGGAAGAACCATTCTGGTGTTCATTCCTTGTATCTGCAACAATGGAAAACAGCCTTCATCAGAGAACAGCTTGAATATTCCCCCTAGTACTAACCCAGTAGTATTAACCCAGTAGAACACACGGAACACAGACAGGACTCAGAGGGCATATTTCAGATCCTATGATGTTTTCAGAAGGCTGTTTTTACAGATACTGGAGTCCCTCCAGATTTACACTGTAATGTGAGGACATTGTATTTGAACAATTTCACCATCTATTTGCTCACTGCTTACTGTGAAAATTCAGAATCATGCCAAATAATGTTGCCTAATGTATAATGCAAGATTTATTATTTTTTTTAATCTATGGGGTTTCTTGGTGTTCCTGATACCTACCTTCAGAATGCCTCTTCCTTCTGGATATGAGACATTACAGAGAAACTATAAACCAGTTGCCCTTTCTCACTTGGCAGCACATCATAGGCCAAATTTTACCCACAGATGACGTTAAGTGGAAGGTGAGTACAAATAAAACAACAGAGAAAGGTCTTTCACATTTACCTTTCCAGTAGTTATTGGCATTGCAGTCAAGTGGCACTACAGAAAGTGCCCAGAAATCCATTAGAAGCCACTTCAGCATTCGTATTTGTTCCAACTACTATTTTCCCCATGAATTACATTTTATTCCCTAACTAACCTGCAAGTTCCAACAACCAGTTGGCAGTCTGATTACGCTTCAGAAGGGCCTCATTTCCAGGATACTGGCAAACCAAAAGTGCCTCAACTACATGTTACACTACATTTATCAAGTCTTAATCCTACTGTTTATTAAAAAATATAAAAATAAATATTAGGATTAGAATTCAAATAGAAGGAAACTGACAACCTGCAGTCAGTCTATGTATTAGGCAAGTTACTAGTTTCAGAGTTGCTGGTTTTGTAAACATTCAACTAAAACTGCTGACAGATACTTGCAAGAAGTTGTTCTGAAAAAAAACAGTGCCCCATGTCTGTTTTATCACACTTAATATCAGAGAGAAAAACCCACAATATACAGCAGTAAGATGATAAGAAAAGTTAAAACTTTCCCTAAATTCTGTGAAAGGTACAGAAGTAACGAAGAACGTGTTTTCCCCACTCTAGATTGCCTTTAAAGGTTTGGGGTTTGTTTGGATGACTTACCTGGCATCATAAAGTGTAAAAGGACTCGAAGTGCTTCCAGCTGTACAGAGAGTGATTTTTCATGTTTCCTCATGGCTTTTACAACTTCTGATCCAGCTACTGTCATTACATCCAGATGAGGGAAGCTGAAAATATTGTTTGTAAAGTCAATAAAAAGAATGCATTTCTAAGTTTTGCATGTATTTCCTTCCTTAACACTGTGGGATAATTCTTTAGAACATTGTAAACCTGGTCTGAGCTACGAAATATATATTCAACTATGGTGCTTTCCTTTGACATGGCGAATGTATTATTTTCATGAATTGTGAGATATTTGGAGAATAAACAGAAAAGTATCAAACATGTTAGGCTCTAATCTTGAAATTAAAACCAAACAATCTCAATGTCATCAGCATTCCAAGACCACCAATTAATTTTTAAGGTTATTTTATGTTTTCATTTTATAATACTTTTTATTCTCATGAACATGCTTATGGAAGTTTTGAGATTTTATTTCGTCTAAAATGAAATTATTGATAAGAAATCTGTGACTATATCTTGAAGCTGTTATTTTTCCACAGACGGCTTAGCATATATAAAAGTTTCAGGGAAGGCTGGAAAAACTTGGCAAGACACTTGGAATCACATTCCCACCCTGTATACCAGTATTTATGAGTCACAAGTTTGATTTTCCAGTCACGTTCTGAAGCACTTTCAGAAGCCAACAGAAAAGTAATATTAGCACAATGTTCTTTTAATAATCACAGCTAAATATTGTGTGAAATTTCTTAGCTCTCAGTAAAATTCAGTGTGGCTAAGAGGAGGGGAGACCACCTTGCAATAGTCTGTTCAAACCTCACTGCTCAATAACCACAAAGGGAAGCACATACAGATCCCCACGCATACTGACCTGGGCGTTTGGCTGTAGGGCTTATAAAATCCAATGTTTGCAACAGATCTGTCAGCCTGTGGTCAATTTTAATGTCAATGAAACAAACCTTTACTTTGGAAATGGCCATGTGTTTGTAAGTATATTACCTTCCTTCAAAAACATGATTCAGAATTCTGCAGGCACTTTCAGCCACTTCAGGAGAATATGGGTGTTTCCTCATTATATCCAAAATATTCATATGTATGCCTTTCGCCAGAAGTGTCCTCCTAATAGTTACTACAACACGAAAATGCAAGCATCCTGTAAGTAAATCCCCCTCACTTTATATGTACCTTTAAAAACCAACAGAACTGCTAATTTTTTTCCTCCTTGATTTCTTTCCCTCACCAAACACACGTTATATAAGTACAAATTAGAATGAGAAACAGTTTGAGCTGAAGCTGACTTCTGTTTGCATAGCTTGATCAAAAGCATAGTAATTCCTGAATGTTTATCAAATTTAAATACATCTGCTATTCTTACTTACATAAAGTTAATGTAAGGGAAGAAGAATGTACAGCTTTGCTTACTTCTAGTTTCAAAAATGTTTGTTCGTACAAAACTCTTCCTCTTAATTGCACTCTGTGATCATGTAGGAAAGGGGCTTATAAGGATGCTGGGGAGAGGCTCTTCATCAGGGACTGTAGCGACAGGACAAGGGGTAACAGGTTCAAACTTACACAGGGGAAGTTTAGCTTGGCTATAAGGAGGAAGTTCTTTACTGTAAGGGTGGTGAGGCACTGGAATGGGTTGCCCAAGGAAGTTCTGAATGCTCCATCCCTGGCAGTGTTCAAGTTCAGGTTGGACAGAGCCTTGGGTGACATGGTTTAGTGTGAGGTGTCCCTGCCCATGGCAGAGGGGGTGGAACTAAAGGATCTTAAGGTCCTTTCCAATCCTAAGTATTCCATGATTCTATGAAAGCTAGAATTCAAAGCTGTGAAAAACCTTTGACCTTCAAATATAACGCTTCAAAAATAAAATTATATTTATTAACTCTATTTACTGTTAATTCTTTTTTAAAAAAAAAAAAAATCAAATACCCCAGCAAATGTTGTAGCTATAACTGTAACCAATACAGCTTAGAAAACTACAAAAGTATTCTACATTATCATGGTAAATACTACCAATTATTGACATTCCCAGTTCAGTGCATGCACTTCAAATGGCTAATACAAGCAAATCTGGTGCCACAGGGTTTTACTATGCTGCTTTATGTTTAAGAGGAAATGTAGCAATAGGACAAGAGGGAACGGCTTTAAACTGAAAGAGGGTAGATTTAGATTAGATATTGGGAAGAAAATCTTCACTAGGAGGGTGGTGAGGTACTGGTATTGGTTGCTGAGAAGCTGTGGCTGCCTGTACCTGGCAGTGTTCAAGGCCAGGTTGGACAGGGCTTAGAGCAACCTGCTCTAGTGGAAGGGCCCCAGGGCAGCAAGTCTGGAATTAGATAATCTTTATGGTCCTTTCTAACCCAAACAGTTCTACAGTTCTATGTTTCTCATTTCTGATCTAAGCACATTCATTTAGGAGGAAATAAAGAAAGGGAAAGGAAAAAAAGCTAAAAACTTCCTTTAGATTTCCAAAGGGAATCAGAAGCCCACTTGCCAGTAACATTTGATAAAAGTACCTCATATAGTATATGATAACAATATGCACACATTTATGAGATCCATTCCTCAACAAATGCATATTTATCTTATAAATAACTACAAAATCTTTTCATTGTGAGGTTTCATGTACTGGGATGGCTCACTAACCTAGTGATAAAACAATGCCTTCTCACCTAGAGAACAGTAATTAACTGCTTGTCTTTTTCTTCCTATCTAGCCAGTGGTTTTCAATGTACAGTCTACAAACCACTTGAGGTCCATAACCCTTTCAAAGAGCTCTGGGAAAGATATCTAATAAAAAACAGTCCAACTGTCAGTAGGCTTAAATACTCTACCAACTGAAAAATTCTGAAGGGGTCTGCAAATTGAAATAGAAAACCACATGGGGGACACAATCGGGACTAAAGCAATCCTGAAAACTGTTACGCACATGCTTAACTTTCTATGCACGATTTGATTCACTGAAGTCAACAGGACTGCTCAAATCCCCCGTGTTAAGCAAGAAAATGGTATTTGTCAGGCTGTAATCCTTATTCATGTGATTTTCAACAAATGCTGCTCTTGAAATTCAAATATGTGGTATTTATTCAAGCATACAAAGAGAACACACTCTTTCAGGTCTCCTGCTCCAAAGAATTGCAATTGCAACACAAAAACTGGCAAACAGCTCTTCATTTCCACAGACTTTCTTTGATACTAGCCAACAATAGCTTTTTCAATGCAAGGAATAAACTTCCTACTAAAAACAACTGCATAATATTCTAAGCACAGGGAATACTGCATTTATGCAACAGCACACTAAATAGTATTGAATATTACAGCAATAATTTTCTGCTGAATTAGGAAGTAAAGAAAATTAAATTCTCTTACCATTTTGTTGTGATAAAATGGCCAAGGTACTAGCAGCTGCCTGAAACACTTCCTTTGAAGAGGAGTGCATCAGCATGGAAAGCATCACCGCTCTGTCTACTGGGAACCTTTCACAGAGAGAAACAAATCATTGCACGTTGATAATATTACAGTGGTTATTTTCTAATTGCAGTTTAGCTTCCTAAGAAGGCATTAAGTGACATCATTAAATTTTCAGTGATTGTACTCAGCTTCTAATATGCTTCTAGATCAAGAGCTGACAGAAAGCCCTTTGTGAACTGTGCAAGTTAGCCTACTCTGAATCATGCTTTCCAACTGACATGGGGTTGAGGATGGAGTACAGGCTCACTAAAATCTGTATGAGTGAAATTTTAAGCAACTCTGAGAAACAGTTTAGGTAAAATAGAAGTCTGTGTCTTATCCATGCCTAGATTCTCCTTGATGAGGCAGCATCCCCTCTATTATGCTCTTCTGATTTATTGGACAATAAGCACTGTTTTTCCATACTCCTTATGCACTAGATATCTCAATCTTCTCTATTTTCTTACAATCTTTAATCCTCCCCAGCATTGCTGCAACTGAAGAAGAAATTCCTTGCAAGCTGTAAAAATTAGTTCTATCAGACTGTGTTCTGATCCTTTGTTAAGACACCAGCGATTTTGCTTGAGTCAAGGTTAGCACAGTTTTCAAGAAAGAAACATTCCCAAGTGCTGTTCATCACCATTCATTCCATCATACATTAGGAAACAAGAAAATAAAAAATAACTGAAACTTGAGACCCCACATGGCCTAATATTAGGCTTTAGTTTTTTTCCATTTGCCAAATTACAGTTCAAGATATCAACACTGACTGATTATCTCCATCTCCAATCTTCTCATGAAGGTTGCGTTGATACAGAAACAGATTTTTCAAAGCCCAGCATGCAGCCTCCTAAATATAAATCAGAGGAGACAAAAGGATTAAGAAAATATGCCTTTAAAATATCAAAAATATATGGAAAAAATTTAAAAGGTTTGATTGTTTTTCAGTCCATGACAATGGTACAAGGTTCTTTACATAGAAATACAATAAGATGTGGACTGTCACAGTCTTTCTAGGTGGAATAGGAGTGAGTTACAAACACGTGCTATGTTATTATTATTTGATTTACATTTCGGTATCTATTTTAGGCAGAGATGAATTATTTGGTTGATGGGCCTGTGCTTTGCTACTGCATTTAGGGGAGCTACATAAACAACAGATTTTGGATGGCTAAAGTTTCAGGTAAAAAACCTCATTGCAACCACATGTATTTAGTCCACATGAGTAACTGAAACCAGTTGAGGTGAAGAAAGATGAGAAAAGCAAGGAAGGTAGGATTTACTTGAAATCTAATCCAGTCCTTACAGCCTTGTTGCCAAACATTTTATTTAATGCATAATACAATCTTGCCATATCCTCATCATCCTGAAATTCTCACCAGCACATCTGTGTTTTTTCGGTGCAGTTCTAATGCTCTGTAACATGGTTCCAACCAGCATAATTTTTCTTCTTCCTCCTCTTTTTTTTCCTCTATGTCTCGGTTTAAGAATATTGTTTCAGCTGAAATATAAAATATCTACAATAAACTCTTGTTGTGAAAACAAAACAGTCACAGAAAGTTAAGCCATGTGCATACTGCCTGTGTGTGAAATTCAGAGGGAGGATCAGTTTCTTCTGGGATAGGAGAAGTCTTTTGACATAAACTCTATGACAGAACTGAGAAATGCCTTCTAGAGTATAAAGGGACAAAAAACTTTAGGTATGCTGTGGTGGATTAGGTATATAGAGATGAGTCAACGTTCAGCCTCTGAAAAGATCTACACATCCTGGTTTATGTTGTATATTTACATACAGAATACCATACACATAAAATGTAACAGTGATTCATTTGTATTAACCACTTATCACAGAGCCATTTAAACTCTGAAACAGTACCATTAAAAAATGAAATGCAAATTGTACAGAGATATCTGGCCCCACAGTGTCCAACAGAATTTCAAAGAAATCATTTAATACATGTGATTTTTCAGCATTTAAGAGAAAAAAAAAGTATCAACACTGACCATAATGTCTAAGCCTTTCTGGAGTTGTCCTGACTTCTAATTGTTGCTGCTCTGCTGACTTCTGCATGGCATAATTACTCAAAGACAAAGAGGATCAAATCCCTAGCTTTTTGCCACTAGCTAATCAACTTCTGTTTCAAAATAATACCTAGAGTGTACACACGGAAAAGTTTAAATCTTTTAATTGATTTCAGGACTCAAGTACAAGCATTGACTTAGTCATCAACCACCACAGTATGGTGATTACTGTCATAAATGGCAAACACAGCATCAAACTAGTGTTATGTCTAGAGATTTCATGTTAAGTAGGGATTATCCAATATTTGCCTGTGAAAAAACAGACTGCTTTGTTAAAACTTGTCAACATAACTTGCAAGATCTGAACACTGTGAAGCATGACCAGCAGGTTGAAGGAAGTGATCCTGGCCCTCTGCTCTGCTCTTGTGAGACCTCACCTGGAGTATTGTGTGCAGTTCTGGTGTCCCCAACATAAAAAGGACATAAAACTGTTGGAACAAGTCCAGAGGAGGCCACGAGGATGATCAGGGGACTGGAGCATCTCCCATACGAAGACAGGCTGAGAAAGTTGGGTCTGTTCAGCCTGGAGAAAAGAAGGCTGCATGGAGACCTCAAAGCAGCCTGCCAGTGTCTGAAGGGGGCCCATAGGGATGCTGGGGAGAGGCTCTTCATTAGGGACTGTAGTGACAGGACAACGTAATGGGTTCAAACTTAAACAGGAGAGGTTTAGATTGGATATAAGGAAGAAATTCCTTCCTGTTAGGGTGATGAGGCACTGGAATGGGTTGCCCAAGGAAGTTCTGAATGCTCCATCCCTGGCAGTGTTCAAGACCAGGTTGGACAAAGCCTTGGGTGGCATGGTTTAGTGTGAGGTGTCCCTGCCTATGGCAGGGGGGTTGGAACTGGACGATCTTAAGGTCCTTTCTGACCCTAACTATTCTATGATTCTATGTTGGGCATGATATGAGCACAGCCATGCCAGAGTAAACCAACAAACTGTAAGCATGTAGGAAATCTAGCTCTGTGAAAGCTACCCTGCTTGAGGCTTTCATGTTAAAGAAATGGAGCTCAACATGATTACAGGAATCTACCAGTATAAAAAAAATAATAAGTGAAGCTATTTATGTGTTTAGGAAGAGATTTACTCACTCAGAAGAGCTAAACAACTGAGAGCTGCAGCTTGTAACTTTGCATTTTCAGGATACGTTTTAACAGCCTTCACAATGACTTCTGGAACTTTATGTAATACGAGGATATTGAAAAAATTTTCTGAAAATATATAAGATATTAAATTAATATAAACACATATCTAGAGCTTCACATGCATTTAACATAACTTTCTTAGCACACAATGCTGAAATTTTGTAGCAAACATTAGATTTCTTATTGTAGGCCTTGACACAACAATGTTTTATTTGTGCAGAAAGAGGTCAAGAATAAAGAAAACATTGGGATCCAAGTTCTTTGTGGTTCTTTTTGTTTTACAAAAGGCTGAGGTTGAATGCAAAATGAAGTGCACATTGTCACTGAAATAAGAAAAATACGATCAGTGTATCACTTACAGACTTCCTGCCAAGAAGCAAATGCTTCCTGGTCTTGAATCCCTGCAATAATTTGTTTTATCATATCAAACAAGTGGTTTAACTGTGATTTATTTTCTGGTTTTGCCCTCCTCATTAAATAGATCAAGGTCAGCATTACAAATACAGAATGTATATATTCTGAAACAGTAGAAAGAACTACCCTTCAATGATAAATGCATTCAAAGCCCAATTTTTATTATAGGCTGTAAAGTATTTTATATCATAGGCTGAATATAAAGAATTTTGCAAAAAGCAAGCAAATGAAATAACTTTCCCATTTGTTGTAAAAACAAGTATCATGCACAAAATAATACAGCAACACTCTGTAAAATAGAAAAAAATAATAAAAACCATAGCCATTGAACTATTTGGTTTTGTTTAATTTTCAATTAGTAAAAATGAAAATCATACTTGCAATGGGAAAGGTTGGACTCCAATCTGCATCAGTGGTTCTCAAACCCTTCAGATGAGGTATGAAATCAAAAATTCTCCCATATTTTAGCATCAAAAATATAACTACATACTAGATGATCTTAAGGTCCTTTCCAACCCTAACTATTCTATGATTCTATGAAGAAAAGCTAACCTCATTTATTTTCCTCTGTTCTTGTCCTGAGTCCTATAGGTGCTGACTAGCTTCAGTTTTTCACAAGAAGGTAAGTAACTCTCCCAATACTTTATGATTTGGTTCAGTTAGACCAAGCTGACAGAATGCTCAACATCAGACTTTAAGCCAAGTCATTTCCAGACTAATTCTAAAACCCTGGCCTTAACACCTATTAAAAGTGTGACTGGAAAGAGTATTTTTCTTCTTACCCTGTCTGTAGTAGTGTGGTCATGTTATACCAGCATTGCTGTTTCTTGCCATATTTTAATGGAAATGTTTTTGTTTAATTCTTGATTAGAATGTGTAAATATGTTACCTTACAAAATTAATAGCCTTAGACTATGTGATGTGTTGGACTTGTGGCTGGCAGAAAAGGTGTAAGTCAGTTAAATTCTGATGACAGTCAAATTCATAATGGTCATTACCAAGTTAGCAAGAACATATGCCAGTGATTTTGGAAACCAGTAGATCTTGACTTTACAATTTCACTGCCAGTTAGCGTGGGTTTAGGAAGACAGTTGTCCATCAGAATAATTTGAGAAGCCACACTGGTTGTATGGATGTCCTCTAGATTACTTCCAAGAGCACCTAGCAATTTCTCATCTGTTTAGCTAACTGTGTGGTGTTGTGGACACCTCTTCCCATAACAATCCTGAAGTAGTTTCTTATTAAGATGAAAGACAATTGTTATGCTGAAAGAAGGACTGGATCTTGTGTCTGCTTTACTGCCACTGTTACGTGTTGGTTGGCATACTTGACAAACATGTGACTGACACCAGGCTGCACTTAGGGCAAAATCAAGGCATGTCAACATGTTGCGTCCCCACAAATGCGTGCTTTCCCTGCCTATCTGCAGTTAGCCTAGCATAGGAAACCATTCAAGGGTATCATCATCTCTTGCCAAAAACCTGCAAATCCCTCCTCAGTGACCACCATATCTTCTTGAAATTTTTGTTTGGCTTTCTAAAGAGGAACAGGAAGCTGCTCTGGGATGCAGTCTAGTTTGATCTGTATTTTCTACAATATCTGCATGAAGAAGTGGAAAGAGACAGTGAAAGGATGACTTGATTAAGGAGAATTATGCACTGGCACCAACATCTGCAGTGGCTTCAGGCCACCGCCTGCAAAAATTGGAGAGTTTAACTCATGAGAAAGACCTTGGCTAAGTCCTTGATGAAGAAGAACCTGGCATGGAGGGGTAGCTCCTCAGGCATCTACTCACAGTGTTTTTGTATGCAGCAGGGGGAAAAAAAAAATGTATTTTTATTTGAATGTCCTATTATGTGGTCCTCGGCAGCTGCTCATATCAGCTTATTACAGTAGCAAGAGAGAGAGTAGAGAGCTGCTAGAAGGTATGATAAATCCCTTTTTGACACTGCCATCATTTCTCTTGATGTGACACCAGCCCATGTAAGCCCAGACAACCAAAGTACTTTTGCCCAAGCCAAAGGAATTCCAGGGACCAGTGGTTCTTTCACTGCTGCAGCACAGGGGATCCCATGACAGGCACCATAGCTGGGGAGGAATTCGGCATATGTCTCTGAAGGTAAATGCACTGTAAGGAGGAAAACCACCTCCCACGTAATTCTGCAGCACCAGTTGTTTCTTACACACACTCAGCATTGCCACTTCAAGAAAAAAAAGAAATTAAGACGGAATTTTCTTCCTTTCTATAGTAGCTCTATATGGAATGGGGTCTACTGATCTCCCATTCTCATATTTTGCTTCTCCCAATTTTTTTGTCTCACTTTTTTTTTTCCTTGGTCTGGTCTTTTATGGCAGCTTCTGTCACTGTTACTAATGTTTAACACAAAAAAACACCATATTGACTTTGGCCAGTGCTACCTCAGTCTGTTTATATCATTAGAGACAAAAAGCTGCTTACCTCTCTGAGGATTAGCTGGAATAGTAGTATTCATTGCCTGTAATGCTTGCTGTCAGTTAACTCCAACTCTTACACAGTCACAGTAAGCTGACCATAAACAACTTTGTGAACTTACCCAATGTAAGCTTATGCAACAAACAGCAACTCACTTCCTGAACTGCTTCACTATCAGGGAAACTTCTCATCATTTCCACTACAACATTGTAGCAGCGAACATTTCCAGACATGAGCACTTCAACATTGGTGCCTACAGAACGAAACAGAAACAAAAACTGTTTAAGAAAAAAAATCCCTCATGTTGATTGGATTCTAATTCAGACTTCACTTAATTTATTTAGAAAACTGGGCCTATACTTCACTTTCTGCCTTATAACTCGAGAGAAAAGTGGCATTTGTTTTTTCTTGGTATTGCCATAGAAGACTTTAATGAGTACCAACACTTAGAAATAATTTATGAAGTTCACAGTCTTGTATTAATACCCATGAATATGTTCCATTCAATACCAGGCCATGTAACAGAAGCCTCCCCAAAACTATTCTTACATAACTGTTTTCTTAAAACAGAACAAATTGTCTCAAAAATATTAATTCAAACTTATAAACGTTGTTTATAATGTGACTGTGATCAGGTAAATATTTTATAGTATTTCTGTAATATTCCTGGGGAGATACAATGAAGGAAAAATTTACCTTTTTTAATAAATGTAATTTATCTGATTCAATCATGTTCAACCCAAACCATTCTATGACTCCATGATTCCACGCTTTCCTAAGTTTTCCTTCTTTTTTACAGGGCAAGTTAGCAAGTAATTCTCTTTATTTAAATTAATTCTACTGTATGCTTACTTTGTCCTGAGGATACAGAAAAGTCCATCTAATGCTTCTGCAATATTTTGAAAGTCATCACAACTTCTGTATTTCACAGAATCACTATTTACTGCTTATTATGTAGGCCAGATACAGAAACCAACAGAACATTTACAATGACCCAGTAAAGAGACAGAATGCATCCTTTCCTACTGAGGACATAATTCCACATAATTTAAGTAATTATGTATTAAGTCAATTAAATAATTTAAGGCAAAAGAATATCATAGTAGTACAGAGTATGAAAGCATCCTTTTAGTATGTCTATCTAGGGTATGAGACAGAATATAACCCCAAAAAATCTTGGACAAAAACCTGACCCAAATTAAAAGAAGTCCTGTCATTGACTCCAAAGACATGACTCTCCTGAGGCCTATAAACTCTCTTAATCATTCTTTTCACAGCTTGGCTTTTCTGTATACAACCTAAGAAGAATATTCACAACTGCATTGTTAAAGATAATTAGCATTTTTAAAAGCAGAAGATCTTCTGAATATTAAATAATGATGGTCTGCAATTTTAAAAAGCAAGCTGAGTGGGAAGCATTTATGAAGCATTCTATTTGATAGTGGGGGAAGGTACCTTTCACAATGCTTTTAGATGACAGCAATTTATTCATGTCATTATCAACTAAGAACAGCTTTTTAAAGGTATGTTCCACAAATAGTATTGCATCACTTCACAGTAAGTTATCGTTTCACAGATGAAAATTATAAACATATTAAAACATTCAGAAGACTATACCCAAATATAATCTTTGGATATAAAATCATAGAATAGTTAAGATCATCTAGTTCCAACCCCCCTGCCATAAGCAGGGACACCTCACACTAAACCATGTCACCCAAGACTTCATCCAACCTGGCCTTGAACACCACCAGGGATGAAGCATTCACAACTTCCTTGGGCAACGCATTCCAGTGCCTCACCACCCTCACAGGAAAGAACTTCTTCCTTATATCTAATCTAAACCTCTTGTTCTGTCACTAGAGTCCCTAATGAAGAGCCCCTCCCCCGCATCCCTATAGGCCCCCTTCAGGTACTGGAAGGCTGCTATGAGGTCTCCACGCAGTCTTCTCTTCTCCAGGCTGAACAGCCCCAACTTTCTCAGCCTGTCTTCATATGGGAGATGCTCCAGTTCCCTGATCATCCTCGTGGCCCTCCTCTGGACTTGTTCCAACAGCTCCATGTCCTTTTTATGTTGAGGGCACCAGAACTGCACACAATACTCCAGGTGAGGTCTCACATGAGCTCACTTGGTAAATATTATATAGTAAAAAATATCCAAAATTGTTTACTACAGAGAGTATAATTAAATGCATATTTAAATCCTGCAAGAACCAAGGAATGGTATGGTTGTGGGGAGCTACCATTTTCCAGAACAAGCTAGAGCGAAGGAGGTGAAATAGATCTCATTTAATCTTAACCACCAAAACTTGGTCACCTAGGTTCTCACAACAACTGATGGAGAGATCTGAGCACTCTGTATGGTGATTCATCCCACCTGTAAGAGATACCTCTCTTAGGCTCAGGTAAATTTCCTCTTGAGGTGCCTTTTACTCCCCATTAAACAGAGGAGAAGCCACGATAGCTGCCTATAACTAGCATTTAGACGGCTAACATTCTGTGACTCATCACCCCACTGTGGACTTTGGAGGACAGTTAGCAGCAAAGCATTTTTTCATTCCATTAAAACTACTGAGATTTGAGAGCTCTTGTACCACACTGGAATAAATTCTTACCCTCCAATTTCTCATGGCACACACACAGGAACAAAAGGCCTTAAAGGAATAAATTTTCTTGCAGGTATTACAGAATGTCACAAGAGTATGAATGCTGGCAGAAGCAGCCTTACTTTGCATATTCATATGTGAGCTAACTGTTTCTCTAACTATTTTCAATCTTTTATCAGAGAGTGCTAAATATCTACTTTACACCAGATCTTTGTCATGCCCTTATTATGCTTTGTGTAAGTGTTAGAAAATTGCAGTAACTTCTGGGATAGGGTAAAATTACTTCTGGCTCAAGGAATACTTAACTTTTTAAACACAAAACTGGAAAAGCAAGAAGCTGGAGAAACAGAAACTGAATAGCTTGGAGTCTGATGAAACATGGGAAACTCCAGTCTGGTTCTTGTTTTGTGGTGCATATGGGGCCAGGACAGTTCAAAGAGAGCCAGACAAGATGTACGAGCAAGGCTTAGACAGGAATCACATTTGTGAAAGTACATTATGTACCTCATGGAAAACAGGGAGAGTAGGACTCCGCTCTGTGCTTGTTTCTATCTACTAGCAGAAAGCTGACAAGAGCTGCCTCTGTCAACAAGATCAAATTGCTGTCAACAAATCAACACAACTGAGGATTTGATTTTGACCACAGCAGGGATTGCTGTTATCAGAAAACAAGACCTAATGAGGACATTTTCTTTCAGTCTTATTGCACAGCACCTGTGCAGTGCTACCAGTGCTTCCTGTCACAGCCATCACTGAATAACTAGAGGGGATGTCTGAGCCCAGATACCTTTTCTCAGTCCTGGCCACTGGATCTGTGTGGATAATTTTCCCCCTGTGGAACATTCCCTGCCAATGATATTCATTACCTGCTACCCAAACTCACTGAAGATAAATAAAGTCAATAAATGCATCTTAATTTTCAAGCATCTTTGTTGCCACTTACTCCAAGGAGAAGAAAATCTCCTTCTGTTCTTTATGAGAGACTTCAGTTTTACCAGAAGGAATGAGTATGAAAATTTCTCACTAAAATTTACAAATCGGTAAGTCCCAAACAAAACAGAAAAGTGATTTGACTGGCAACTTCCAACAAATTCTGATTTTTTTACAATCACTGAAAGATTACTGCAGACTGAGGTGAGCTGATGTATGGGAAATCAGGAATTGAAAATAACTTCCAGTAATGCACTTACATGGACCAGCTAAGGAATGTAATGAATAAAGTGCAGGAAGAATCACCTCTTCTTTTTCTGGAAACTCTTTAAATACTTTCAGGATGATCATATGATCTTTGCTTTCAATAAATTCAGTCAGCTGCTCTTCTGGAACTAAATTGAAAAGCAAGGGAGATACAATACATTTTGAGGAAATAATTCATATCCTGGTACAACATGAGAAAAGACAATTGTTTTTACAGAACGTAAGGCAGTCTCCATACACAGCATCTTTCACAGTTATGACTGCTTTTACTGAAAATTGAGCTGTTTTCTAAAGACCTTTTTCTACCTTACACTTTATTTGACAGCTGAACAGAACACGCCTTGCATTAGACTTATTATTACACTTTATGTAACCGAGTTATAACTTTTAAATGCTTCCCTGTGAATCAGCATTTTACAAGAAGTCTTTTAGACTCTTTTCATAGAATTAACTTCAGATGTTCTTCACCAAGACATTATGTAAGTGAAGGAGAGGCTAAAGCTTAACATGAAACCAATTTGATGTAATGCCATTTTGTCTACTCCGTGATTTTGTTTCACTTTTCCACTTCTTTTTTTTTTTTTTTTTTTT
>NDXB01021927.1:26534-40497 GCA_002631895.1 Agapornis roseicollis | reverse complement strand
TTTTTTTTTTTTTTTTTTTTTTTTAATGGAGTTTTTCCACAAAAATGACAGCCATGCTTTAATAATATCTTACCCACATTTTAATAATGGCTTCAGGTTTTTTCATCTCTGTCCTCTGTTATTTGTACTGACATAACTGTGTGGCCATGCAATGAACCAGATAAGGGAAATGATCCAGGTTGAGAAGAAACAACACATTTTAAATTTTGTAAGCAGAATCACTTTCTGAATCTGGTTCAAGCTAAAGTTAAGCAAACATTCACATTACAGTAACTGACAAAGTTGCTCAGAGGCAGGAAAACGCAGCAAGGGGCAGCCTAGAAACTTGTTACATTAGCATTGCCATCAAGAAGAAGATGAAGCAATCTGTAGATCCATAAAAATCAGGCACTTACTAAAAACATGCACAGAAAAATCTAACAAGCTCAGACTTTCATGGAGACTGAAGAGAAAATACAGCAGGACAAAAGTATTTCAAGAGAGCAGAAGAGGGGAAGGAATACAGAAGATCACTGCACGCATGCAGAGAGGAAGACTTAGAAAAAGCAACATAAAATGGTGCCAGAAAGAACAAATCTAAAGAAATGGAGACTATCTTTGAAGCAAAGGAGTACAGCAGGCTTGGCTGTATTTCTCAATATTTATTTTAAACCAAGAAACTCAACGCAAAGCAAGGCTGCTACAACAATGGGACTTCGGGCAATTACATGCACAGTTCCTTAGAATTTTGCAGAAATTGAATATATATTGACTTCATTTCTCAGAAGAAACACTGAAATAACACACAGATACATATTCATCTTTTAGCACTGTCAGGATAAAATATGTGATTCTGCTTTTTTCTAAAGTGCAAACATTTAACCTGAATTTAGAGCTGTTTACATGTCACTAAAATTTACCAGTCTTCAAATAAACAATCAAATATAAATACTCTTTTTTTTCTAGTGTTGTTGTGTAACATTGAACCCCATCTTTCCAGTTAACTCTAGAGTCAGAAATAAAGAGGAATTTTGATTTTCATATTCATTGCTCTAATTCAGAAAAATTGTGATATTACTTGGAAGACCTGCTTTGTGCTATCTCATTCAAAGAGCAGATATAATACATAAAACAGAATTTAGAATGCAAGGAGTCATTTACTGCATTCAAATAAACATTTGCAGTCCCCTCCCATACATTTTTCTAACAAACTATTTTTCTAACTTAATAAGCACAAGATATACATACCTTTCTCAAAAAGTTTGTGTAATGCTTTACATCCATGTTGCTGGATCTCTTCATCTTTAGGGAAGGTGTGCATGGCACTAAATATCAGGGAAAACACATCCACTTCTTCCTCCAAGAGCAGGAAAGCAATTACATCTGAACAGCAGAAGAGATTATGGGATGCACTGACGAGTTCTCAATGTTCTTACTTAAGCACTGTACTTAACCATTAAAATCTAAATTTTTTAATACTGTCCTTAAAATTTACTAACAGCTGGAATCCAGGTTTTTGTATAATCCATGAGGAAGTTAGCTCTTAAGGTAGTATTTTACAATACAACTGAGACGTTCCAAAACATTACTGCCAACAACACAGTTTCCATTCTTGCTCCTATTTTGCATTGCTTTGGTACTCATCTGACCTCTCAACGTTCCACTTCAAAGCACTAAAGTGATATAGAAGAAAGAGGGCAGGACTACACTGCCTGAGGAAAACAAGAGGAGATTTCAAATGTGTATGTCAGCTATAGTCAACCATGAAATTAGTCCATCTGTGTAATGAAACCCTATTCTCACACTCTCAGCCATTTCTTTGGCCTGAAAATTAACTGAAAAGCCAATCTCACTGTTGCTCTTATGGTATTAAAAAAATCCTGAAAACAACTGTTACTTGATAACATCTGTAGGCAAAAAGATTTGTATTTATGACAATTTTTCAAGCTTCCAGCAATAACAGTTGAATTCATAATGCCTGTGCAGTGTTTCAGCTGCAGCTAGGGTGGCTGGGATTGGTTTTGGTTTGGGTTTTTTTTCTTCTTCTTTTTGTTTTTATTTTGGGGGGGGTTTGGTTGGTTGGTTTTTTTTTTTTTTTTAATAAGAACTTTCTAGAAGGCATTCACACTGGTCTGTCAGCTCCAGATATAGCACAATTCAAGGGTACAGGCATATAGAAAGAAATAATAATAAAGAGATTTTTCTGACAAGGTAAAATTTCTGATAGTTCAAAGGAGAATTAAAGTTTGGTTAATCAACTGCTGAGAAGAGTAGCAGTCAGGAATAACCTGTTATGGAATATCCAGTCAACAGTTTAGGACACTTTATGATACTTCACAATTAAAAGAAAAAAGCTGTTGATTACAGTTATTCACTAATGGCCACACACAGTGTAACGCTTTATAATGAGAACTATATTAACCAGCTTCAGCAGATAAAAATTTAGATGTTCAATCTAAGCTAGTCCTCCAGACCTCTCAACAATCAAAAGGGAGAGGAAAACAGGTTCAAGAGATAATTGATCTTATATAGTAAACAAATTAATAGCATGAACTATCCCCTGAAAGTGCCTGCTTTACTCCACTGCTGACAGCAGAACACTGGACAGCTGGATTGCCTTTAACTCAAGTCTAATCCTTAGTTTGTAAATAAGGCTGATTCCAGAGCCTGTTAAAGTCAATGGAAGAATTCCTAACCTAATTTGTGTTAATACTATATGCTAGCTTGACTAAAATAGCATAATGCATAATCTCTCCTTTAAGGTGTCTCTTCAATTTCAACAGAAGATCAAGAATCTCAGCACCATGAGGAAAGTTCTCAGTACCTGGCAAGATTAGGCCTCTGCAAAGCAAAATAACAAGAATGCCACAGATGATTTACTGCTTTCAAAAGTATTAACCAGCACTAAAGAAAGCAAGTCAGGATGTCACCAAATTTATATTTAGGTAAGAAAAAATTAGCCTTTAGTTATTTTACTTAATTACTTCATGGCAAATATTTGTGTCTATTCTAATAACAAGTTGGCAAAATTAATTGGTCATACTCTTCACAGCTTTGCAATTTGGAGAATCATTTCTAGCTGGGTAAAAAAGATGCAAAGCAGTACTCTTATTATTTCATATACAAGTACAAATGACAAGTGACTCCACAGAGTAAAACAAGACAGATAAACCAGGTCCAACATGTACAGTCACACACTTCATACCACAGTTTTGTGTTTTAAAGGCTTAGACAAAGCAGGAAAGCAAACCCCACAATACCTGACATGAGGAGTAGATTCAATGCTTTCAGTCCTATTACTGAGAGATTTATATTTCCTTTGTGGACTGTAAGCATTTTAAGAATCTGTCTGAAAATGAAAAGAAAAACAAAAAAGAGTTATGGCTAAAGAAATATTAACACACACAAAATTTTATCAAACCTTTTCCTTAAAAAAGAAATAGTTACAGAAATTAGAAAAAGCGTAAAAATCCTCCCAATTTTTTTTTTTTAGACTTTTATTTCAGTTTATGGGTTTTTTTTCCAAGTTACCAATAAAATAATGTTGGTATTTTACCTATTATCATACTTTATTAAAAATTATGCATAATTTATTATTTTTATATTAATTTTTAATTAGTTATATAAATTCTACAGAGGACAAGTCTTGTTCAGGGTGGAGTTACTCTACAGGAAGCAGGGTTGTGGAGCACAGTAGACTGTGGACAGCCCAGCACTGTTCTGAGCTACTAAACATCTCTCCCTATCTACCTTGTCAATGACTCATTATTCCTGCTGTAGGGAAGAAACACTGCTTTGGGACAATGGCATTTAATATAGGGTGATCTGTTTCAGGCAAATGCTGATATGTAAATGATAAATATAAGACATGAGCTGACTCAGTATACTGCAGGGTAAAATAACCATACACTAAAGCATGTCCCATACAAAGAGAAAATTCCCTGCATATACCCTCCCATTTCAAGTATAACCAAGAATAAGGATGTGAAATCTTCTAAACCTCATTTGGCGTATGAGAGTTTAACATAAGAGATTACGAAATATCTCATGAAGTCTCTGAACTTGTAAAGAAGACACAAATACACTGAAGGAATTTCCCTCCTTTCTCCTTACAGTAACAGTGACTAATTATCACACTGTCTGTCAAGAACATTGACATCAATACGAAACTACTGTTTTTAAACACAATTGTAATGTGGTCAAGTTGGCCCCTGGTTGACAAACAAGAAACAAATGCTTTTTCCCCACTTAAGATTTCCGTTCTAAAATAAACACACAAAAGTGAAAATCTGTTGGACAAAAAAAGTCCCCCAAAACCAAAAAACTTTCATTCTCTACCATAACTGTCTTCTGCCTTGAGCAAACAGCACACATTCATCATGGTGCTGATGCACAGCAGCCATCCCATCCACCTACGAGGAACCTGAAATGTAATTTGGCTGGTTTGCTCTGTCTTTGGCATTGACAGAAACGTCTGAGCTTACTCCCCCCCCACTATGAACAAGTTTCTCCACAGCAACATGTCAGAATGCCAACATGTCAGAAAGGGACACACAGTTGGTTAAAATACTGGTAGTGGAAAGCAACTGTGTATAGTAATGTTAATAACAGATTTTTTTTGTGAAGTTTGAGATTGAAAAGGATGCTTTGTTCAACTGCATGCACTGTGTGGACTCTGAAGAGGCTATGGGAAAGATCAGCGCCAAAGGAGTAATTTGTCTGGGACCCAGAATGAACAGCAATAGCTCTAAGTGTCAGAATAGCTCTCAGTTAACATGTCTTTAATCTGCCAAAGAAATTGTAACTAGCTTCTTGTTTCTTGCTCACAAAAAAGCAACCAAAATCACTTTCATTCTCTAACAAAAATTGCTAGCACTTCTTTCAAGGGAGTTCATTCACCTACTGACCATGTACTCTAGCCACCACAAGATGAACAAGCAAAACCCCACAAACCCAAGCTGCATCTTCATGCAGATGATCTTAACAACAGTAACCTTTCTAAGGAAAGGTATGGTGAAGACTATAAAGGCAGAGACATATTCACTAGGAGAGTTATAAGGCTGTACCTTCTTGCTGTCATTATCAGCCCTGAATAAGAAATATGACCAAAGAACACCTATCCAAGCTCTTCTTCCCCTCCGCATCATCTACATCTACAATTACCATTTGAGCTATGTGACAGCTACAGAGCTAGCCTGTGTGGGTTTTCATCTCATCTTACCACAGCCATCCAGAAACTAGCTGCTTAGGCTCCCTCAACAGTTAATGGAGAGAGATGAGCAAGTCCAAACCACAATTTGCTCATGGATAACTTACTAAAAAGATGGAATAGTCCATGCTCTCTGCAGGTAATTCTGTCCACTGGCTTCACAGGTAGTTGAGAAGACCTGGTTTAGTGCTTACTTTTTAGACAGCAAGATTAGGTGTGGCACCTCCCCCTCCCCTTCCTACTCCCCCCCCCTTTCTTGATCCACACTATTTTAGTTTGTGGATACAATTCCTCATATTTGGAAAGAAAACACACGCACAACTATCCAGGTAATACTGCATCTGTCTATTAAAATGAAAGACATTGATACCAGAGAATCCCAGCATTGTTGAATTTGGCACGGACCTTTGGAGGTCTCCTATTTTGACTCTCCAGCTAAAAGAAGGGTCAACTACAACTGACTGATTGGAGCCATGGCCAGTCAGGTTCTGAGTATCTATAAGGTTTGAAACTTTGCAACCTCTCACAAACTCCAAACTCTATGGGCAACCTGGTCCAGTGTTTGGTCAACCTCACAACAAAAAAAAAGCAAAATCCCTGCTTGCATGAGTCTCCCATTCTGAAGGCTGAAAAAAACCCACAAAAATCTTGAACCATTTAGAAGCTGAAGTAACAAATTTCTATAGATATATTTCATTGCACAAATATGCTGTCATAATAAGCACTCATTCCAGAAGACTCTTTACATAGAAAATACTTACTGGTGAACACCCAGTACTTCCCAGTCCTTCCCAACATCCTTAGGAGCTATGTTCTGTAGAGTACTTGGACAAATTTCTATTAATTTACAAAGAAGTGACCAACCCATCTGTAAAACAAAAATATAGCTATTTTAGGAGACATATTCTATTTGAAACATCAGTGTTGTCTTTAATATTCTTGGGTTTTGCAAGAATGATGTTATGAAAAGTTATCTTGTTAAATCAATAAGGGAAAATTAATTAACACAGAAGACAAATGACATAAAAAGTGAAAAGATGAAGGTAAACCAGATATGCTAATGATTCTGAATGCACTGCTTGTAGTAACACATCACTCTCAATGTGCTTCAGCACTGCTTGAGGATGAAGGATACACAGTTAAAAGAATGCTGACAAACTTAAACAGGAGAGGTTTAGATTGGATATAAGGAAGAAATTCTTTCCTGTTAGGCTGGCAAGATGCTGGAATGGGTTTCCCAGGGAGGTTGTGAGTGCTCCATCCCTGGCAGTGTTCAAGGCCAGGTTGGATGAAGCACTGGGTGACATGGTTTAGTGTGAGGTGTCCCTGCTTATGGCAGGAGGGTTGGAACTAGATGATCTTAAAGTCCTTTCCAACCCTAACTATTCTATGATTCTATGTATGTCTTTATGGGCCAGGAAACACCACTGCACTATTACAGGTAGTCTAGCTTTATTGAAGAATGGGTGTTTCCATAAGAATCTACCATTTAATTGCAAATTATAACGAGAAAAGATAGGTTTTTAAAGATGTCCAATATTCAAATGGGGATGAGATACCTAAGCAATACTATAAATTTCATAATCTTGCCATCCTCAGTATTTTACGCTTTCAAACTGTAATGAAGGCAGTGAAAGTTTTGAGATTACAAGGAAGGAAAGATGAACTAAACCAAATATGTTTGTTATTAATAACTACCTATCCTACGTAAATTCTTTGATTTTCACACATCACTAAATAATGCAAAAACAAAAAAATTGTTCCTCTTTGGTCTTCTGTATTAGATGAACCCAATGTATTATGAACACCTACAGGGTGATATGACTGAATGGGCTTTAGTGGGGATGCATTAAGCAAAATCTGTAAAATGGATTAACTGAAGAGCAAGAAAACCCTGCTGTATTGAAAGGCAAGAAGTGAACTGAGCAACATCAAAAGCCAAGATGAAACAGATTTTACAAAAAGGAACGAAAAGGCATAAAGGTTTCCTTAGCCATATAAATAAAATTAAAAAACTAACGTGGAAGTAGGTCTGTGTGATTCAATAGGGTCAACAAAGGAGACAATCTAAGCATGGCTCAAAAACTCTACATGTAACTGGATCAATTTTTGGCAGAAGAGTTATGCGAAGCAAAAGGGTCAAGATAGGACAGCCAACAACAGGAATGTAAATGACTACCTCCAAAGAGTTTAATTGCAAAGGGCATGGAAAGTGCATGACCTCTAACCCTGCAGTCTGCAAGACAAGAGACATGAAACTGCAAGTCTGATAGTGTAGAGACACCCATAGGAACAGCATAGGGTTGAATCTAGCTAGCTTTCATCACAACTTTGGCAAGTATGATGATGTAGTCCCTGGGAACCAGAATTCTGCTTGGTTACAAGGGCTATGTTCACACTGTCTGCAGTAGTTCTGTTTCAATTTAGATTTTCAGAGCCAAATGTTATCAGCCAATTACAACCTCAATGCCTGCAGATTGAACTCGACCACAAACCAATTTCCATGCTCTTCTCTTCCTGTGATTGCAAGCTGGCTTGCTTTACTTGAAAATATTACTATAGACACTCAGGAAGATTTAGATAGTCTGTGTCCTGACTAAACATAGGTGCAAAGAATACTATTAGCAATCATCAGTCCTCCCTGAGAGGAGGGTATGTAATTACCTAATTTTCCATATTCCAAGCAAAACAGGTTATCAGTTAGGTACAAATTTCAAATCTATATGGCAAAAACATTGTAGAGGTGACCACTAACTCATTCACTGTGTTTTGCTTAGATAATATTTTAAAATTCCCACTTCATGCCATCCTAACTGTTCTCGTAAAACTTAGAACTTGCTGAAAATTAGCTTAATGACTTTAGAAAATTCCTTTCTGTATTAAAACTGTTTCTGATGATTTTTTTACTTCCTTTAAACATTTTTATTTTGATTGCTGTGACTCCAAGTATCAACAAACTTATAAGACCTGTGGATCCAGAGAAAACCAATGGAAACATCTGACTTGCCGACATGTGGTCTATTTCACAATATTGAAATCACAACCTGAGATAACAGAGAGCTTATTATCTGTTAAATAATTAGATAAAAAAAGTAAGGGTCTTTTAAATAAAAAATCCTAAAGGCCACAAGGAAAAGAAAAAAACAAACCGGTAAACAAAGACATTCTTATAAACACTCAAACAGGTCCCTATACACAGAAACAGCTGGTGGCAGCAGTGAAATGCTGTTATTTTTAAATCAGACCCTTTTCATTTCTAGCATGCAATGAATTTATATTACATTAGGTCATACCTTCTACATGACACAATAAAGCTCTGCTGACTGCTCTTTACTTAAGAGTAAACATAATTTGCTCTAGAGTTTCTAAGCTGCTCCAATCATTGCCAGAGTAACTGAGGCAAGAATCTACCATATTTATTTAAAGACATCTATTTTACTTTAAGGAACTATTGACTTTTCAGCCTGGTACTATCCTACTTCTAAAGAAGTTTGCAGGTTTAAGCAAACTTACTCCATACAAGACAGTGGAACAGCAGCACAACATGGTGCTTTGAAAGCAGGGAAAGAAAATCCTCACTTCAGATATATCTCTCTTACTGTATTTATTCATTCATGTGAGCCAAATATATTACAAAACCAAGAACAGAAGAGGTCAATTAATGCATTTATTCAATGAAAATTCATTAGCAATGTGAAAAGACTGCACTAAAATCAGGGCCGCATTACTCCATTGCTGCTATAAAGTGAGAACTGTGCATTCGCAAAGACCGTAAATGAATTCACAGTGAGTGAAGCAAGAAGACAGCTCTACTAACATATTGTGGATGTTTGTAAACATCACAACTGAATGTGAAGGAAGAACTGCCTATGACGCTTTTGTGAAGAACAGCATTTGAGCTTTGCATTGGCTATGAATTTCACACTTTGATAGGTAATAATGCAAAGGAGCTCTAAAGCACCTAAACTGAAACACTGTTGTAACTGCAAGTGTAGGCAGAGAGAAGAGTAAACTCAGTTTAAAATTCTACATTAAATCAGTGAGGCTCTTTAACATGGTTAAAATCACTATCTTCCTTGTGCACTTCTGAGACTCTTGTGCTGTCTTTTCACACCTACTTCTGACTGTGGTTGGATTTCATAATTTTTACTTCCTCATCTAAACTTCTGGACAGTGGTTTTGCAAATTGTTATATACACATTATGCCTTATCCTGAAAATAACTGCTTATTCTTCCTTCTGTATTTCTTAATGACCTGACAATTGAACTGTAAGATAACTTAAAACTTCAGTCTGCACAGATACGTAAGCTTCAAAGAAAACCTGGGATCACTGTTGCAGGATAATCACTACGTAAATACAATTTCATATTTTAATCTTTTGACCTCTAACTAAGTTCCACTAGACAAAAGAACCCCACCTTAAAATACAGTATTGTTTAAGAGGCATTTGCAATATACTTTATGTTTTGTCTTCTATTTGAATTGAAAAAAAGTAAAAGAGCTTATAAACATCCTTTAAGCCTAACACAGTCAGAAATTATTACATACATGCCAGGAAGAAGACGTTTCATATGACAAGTCTGGCAGCCCTACCATAACTATAACATCAAATTGTTCAAGTGCCACACCTAATCTAAATGGGCCAATGTTATGTTACAGGAGCAGCCAAGCAGACCCTTAAAGTTAAGAACCTAGTCTTATAAAAGAATCGACCACACCCCTCCCCAAAAAAATAACTAGGCTAGTACAGCTCTCCAGGATAGGGCTACACATGTATGAATTCATATTGTAAAAGTCTGCTTTTCAGAAGTTTGTCTAACCATGTCAGAATTCAATATTGCCACGTCAAAAATACGTTAGATAACATCACTGGCAAATTAGAAGATTATGTCATACAGTGTTCACATTACTTATTTTTATTTTCTACTTCACCTTCTGCCGTTTACATAGAAATGCAACGGGTGGTACCCACAGTAAGCTGGAACACTTGTCCCTTTAAATGCGGGCGGATACAGCGCCCTGTTAGACCAGCAGCACTTCATGAAGAGGCCTGGACAGGAGCAAGTTAAAAAGAAACAAACAAGCCGAGCGGCAACTTTTATTCCGGGAAAGGACTGCGGCTCATCCCAAGGAGCAAAGCCGGAGCGGCGCGGACCGGACGCCCTTTACCTGCTGCACGCCCGCCGCTCTCGGGTACAGGTCCACCACCAGCAGCAGGGGCACATGGACGTTCTTGCCGCTGAAAAGCCGGGGGGCTGTGGAGGGACAGGGACAGGCCTCGTTAGCCACCGGCGGGGCAGGACCGGGCCGGGCCGGGTCCTCCGTGTCTTACCGCTCTGCCGGGCAGCCAACTCCAGCAGGTCGCTCAGGGTCTGCACCAGCGTCTCCAGCCGCTTCTTCTCCTGGACGTTCTGGAGCCGGACGACCAGCTTCCTTAGGGCTTGTTCCTCCCTCGCCGCTGCCTCCCCCTCCTCAGAGCTGTCCATGGCCGACCCTCTGCCCGCCGCGGCGGCCGCCTCACCCCATCCGCTGTCCACCGCGGCCCGCGGGAACAAGGGCTGAGCGGCACGGGCCTGTCGCGCCGCCGCGCTCGCAGCGTCACCGAGCGGGTTCGAGCCACCCCTCCCTCCCTCTTCCCGCCGCGCCGGGGACCCAGGGACGGGTCAGCCCTCACGGGCTCATCGCTATTACCCCAAGAGGGAGCCCGAGATCACTTAAGCAAGAGGCCGACGAAAAGGCCCAAGCGCGGTGGCGGATTGCCCGTTCCCGTGATGAAGAGCACAGCTGTCCAATACAGTCGCAGAGCTGGAGCACAGGTTCCGCCCCGTCGTGCTTTCCGTGCTATAAAAATGTCTGGCGGGTGGGCTGCCGCTGGAGGTGGGAATAGTGATGTCTATTGGCAGCGAGGGTGCTGTCTTTTTGGGGTTGAAGAAAAAAAAATATATATGTGTATAGCGTCCTACTAGGTAAGGCAATAGAGGGGAAGCAGCTATAGGCAACATATGTACCCATTGTGCTCCTCTTTGGGCAGGTGAAGTGCCTTCCAGCCTCGTGGTGGTTGAGTTGTTGGCCTACATAGTGGATCTGTGAGGGGCCAGGGGAGGGAGAGCTCAGTTCCTAAGACTGCTGAGGTGAAGCTGTAGCTCACCTCTGTGAGGGTGGCATGTGCTCTGGCCTTGTGGGCTTAGAGGTCTGTGGGTTTGTTTGAAACCAGTCTTTGTGGCACGTAGAAGTCAGGTTTCCTCCCAAGCCTTGTAGTGGTAGAGATTGCTGTTTGGAGATAAGAAGGTTCTCTTGCTGTGGCATGCATTGCTTCATTGGTGGTTGATGCAATCTTCATGAAATCTGGCAATATTTCTGGTACCTATGCTGCCCTTCCAAGATGCTGGTGTGTGGGTAGGGGACTAGTAATCACTCTTCTAAATAATCCTTGATTAGAAAGGCAGTATCAGTATAATATGTTACATAAAGAACTTGCATGTAATAATTAAGGGAGTAAACTCTTCAGTTGAACTGGACTTTTGTTAGACAAATATATTTTGGGAGTGTGGACTTATTTAAGCTTTTGCTGAGATTGCAGTATTTGGTTGATAAAGATACATAATGCTCATTAAATTAGCTGGCTTAAAGGTCAGTAATTTATTTCTCAAAATTTAATAAACAGCATTTAGTAATGCCTCTGAAGCTGCATGGTCCTGAATAAACTCTCTCTGGTCCTAAACTTTGTGCATTGCTGTCATCATCATTCTTAGGCTTTTGTGAATAAAGGAGCTATTGTGTGGCACCCCAATTACAGCCTGTTAACTAGGACTGCACTTTGTAAATGGTGAGTTAGTTTCTCCCTCTCTAAAGCACTGGAAAGCAAATACAAATGTGAGAGAGTTTCATAAAGTAATGACTCACGGTTTGACATGTGTGGAACGCATCTGGACTAAACCAAAAATTACTTGAATTAAATGGATTAGTTTCACTTGAAAGGCATCTTTCCTTTCTGCAGCAGCAGTAATTCTAGCACAAAGAAAAATTAAAAAAAAAAAGAAAGTTCTAGATTTGAAGCCTCATTGCTGGCTTCCTGCAGTTTTGACAAGATTCTTTTATATTGCAAATACATCTGTGAGGTTATATCAGGAATCTGCTTTCTCCAGTATCTGCAAAGCTATAGTCATCACCAGACTTAAGCAAAAGATTTTTCAAGTAGTTCATATAGACTGGAAATGCCTGTTGCAAGTTATGACTTGTGCAAGTTACAACTTGTGATGCTGATAGTTATATTAACGCAACCTTCAAATCTTGATCTTGACCTGAATTTGAGGCTGGTTTGTGTATTTAGCAGAGCAGCTCTACTGCTGCTCTGGACTTCCTTGCACTGTGGTTTTTAGAAGAATGAGTAAATAAGCATTATGCATTAGCATTTCAGTGAATATAAGTGGTAAAATGTTGTGAATTTCTTTAAAGAAAATTGGGAACCATGCTTTCTTCTGAATTATGTTGTTCTCTGTGTGCTGGACCACTTGAGATTTTGTGTATACTACAGTTTGTTTTGCTGCTTTTAGAACCTTTTCTGTGATAGTTTTTTCTGGTCAACTCTCCCATAGAACCATTAGCTGCTTAGCAAACTTGAGGCCAGGGTATGAGATAGATGAGTAGAAAGAGAAAGCAGAGCTAAAATATAGCCTTGATTTATACATTTAGAGATATCTTTTCAGACTCTTGAGATTTCAACTGCAATTTCTACAGCATGGCCTAGTTAGGCATTAAGGGGTTTTGTTGTCACTCCACCTCCCTTGTTGCTGCTTAGGTTCCAGATGACTTTCACTTCCAAACACTTGTGTTCCCTTGAGGTTTCCTTTTCACGTATTTTAGGAAATGTACTAGATTCCTGTAGCAGCTGGCTTGTTCTTGAGGCTGGGTGCTTTGGGTGTAAAAGAGTTATTCCCACTTTCTGCTTTTAATGGGATTGGTAGCTAACTACCCAGTTTGGACTTTTCTATATTTATCCTCTTAGACTCAGATGGGACAACTAATACCCATGAAGTAATATAGTCTCTGCTGTGTGACCATCTAGACAGCTATAAAGACATAACATGACATGTCAACGTAGGCAAGACTAATAAACTGCCTGATAAGTGGAAGAACAGATGGCTACCTCCAGCTTTTGCATTCCAGTATTACAACTGCATGACAGCAGAGATCCCTGGAGCTACGGCACACTTATTCAAATGAACTGCGTCCCTACTGTTTGATGGTGGCATTATTAATGGCATTCCTACTGGTTTAGGCCATCCTGCTTTTCCTTTCCTGCTGTGACTTGTCAAAATCTTGAGGTAATGTGGAGTTACGTGGAATATTGAACAAAACTTGAAGACTGAGATTTGGCTTGTAGAGAGAATATAGAACAATGTGAATGTTTGGGTTCCACCTCGATAACTGTCTTTTTAACACACATAATGGGATGTCATTTTTTTTGCCAAACTTCACTGTTAGGAATCACTAGCTTTTTTTGTAGTGACTGTATGAGTGCTGATGTCTGACCACATGCATTTGGTGCAATCACTTCTGCTTTATGCCTTATTTCATCACATGTGTATGTAATGGGCTTTTGGCAGCAAGATGCAATATCAAAACTGTAAGTCAAATCTGTACTTACTATTTCAAGATTCCTCAGTCAGTACCAAGATAGTATCTTATGTTTTGGGTTTGGTTTTGGTTGTTGAGGTGGTTTTTTTTTTTTTTTTCACGGGTATGAAAGGTGTCCCTGTGGAAGGCACAAGAGA
>NDXB01021927.1:25000-26476 GCA_002631895.1 Agapornis roseicollis | reverse complement strand
TTTAGTTTTTGGGTTAGGTTTTGGTTGTTTAGGTGTTTTTTTTTTTTTTTTCACGTGTATGAAAGGTGTCCCTGTGGAAGGCACAAGAGATGGGAAAAGCAAATTATACTAACACATGAGCTTAGACAGTATTATAAATTAAAAAAAGATAGTAAGTTGTATTTGGCTTGCATGGCAAGGTTTTGGTAGCAGAGGGACTGCAGGGGTGGTGTCTGTGAGAAGCTGCTAGAAGTTTCCCCCATGTCCCACAGAGTGGTGGGAGGGAGAAGCAGACTGATCCTCTGTCATTAATCTTCATTCTAAATTTTATTGGTTTTGTGAAATCTGAGGCATTTGGCAATGTGAAGACAATTGCTCATATTGGTGTGTTCAACAGAACTTGAGTACTGTGACCTGACCTCGAGACAGCTGAACTGATACTTTTACTTCTGTTTTTGTAAGTTTACAAAACCCAATCCTGATCTTTCTTGCATAAAAAAAAAAAAGTTATGATGAAGGTTTTATGGTTTTTACTGACCTTTCTCTGATCTTGTATTGATATTTTTCCAGTTGTGACAACTAATTCCCACACACTTAACCTGGCAATGTGGCCTTGTGACTTCTGCTTTTTCACTGAGCTTAAGTCTTATCTGTTTGTAAAACGGACCTGGAAGCTGCTTCTCTTTGATCTTTGCATTTTACAAACTTACTTTAGACTTCAGCGTTGTTATTTCATTGCCAAGTCAATATTCAACAGTAATTAATCTCAAAATCACAGAAGGGTTGAGGTTGGCAGTGACATCTATTTAGTCCATCCTTGCTCAGAGGAGGGTCAGTTAGGGCAGGTTGCTCAGGCCTATGTCCAGTTGGGTTTTGAGCATCTCCAAAATCAACGCTTCGGTGTTGACATTGATTTGGATGTTATGTGATGCTTATAGCATGAGAGATCAGGAAACACAGAGACTGTCAGTTGTGAAAGCGCTGTATGTTGCAATGTGATACAAGCAGTATTTCAGAACTGAAGCTTCCTCTTTTTGACAGGAGGGGGAGGCTGTGTGCAAGGGAAGACTGTAGACTGATTTTAATGTGTTGGAAGGGAAGGTGTCTTCTGGAACAGCTCTTTTTCCCTGGACCATTGCTATTTCTGGTTGGGTTTTTTGTATGTGGTACCTCCTGCTCTCTTGCTGTTTTATTTGCAGTGCTTTACATCAGTGGGTGAGCCTGCAGAGTCTGTGTTAGGTGTGCCTGGGGACTCTGTTGGAAGCTTTTTCTGACAGAGTGCAATGTCAGTTAGGTCCATTTTTCCACATTCAGTTTTGTCTCATTATACTCCCCTTAGAGAAGGGAATGAAAATTTAACTACAGGAAACTTCATAACCACCTGTTTTGTTTTTGAAATCTGCTTTGAAAAGCCGATGCATATTTATGACTGAAGGCATAATACTCTGAATATTTTTCCCCATGTAATATCCCTGTCCTGTGTGTTCTAAGCTCTGC
>NDXB01021927.1:0-22500 GCA_002631895.1 Agapornis roseicollis | reverse complement strand
GGGGGGCATTGCTTTACTATGAACTGCTAGGTGTATATCTAAACAGAGCCCAAGTATTTTTTTCCTGCTCTTTCCTACTGAATAGCTGATGATGCACTTCGTGTGTCTAAATTAGAAACCAAAGATGATGTTCAGGATGTTTTCTGCAAGTATCCGGTTGATTAAACAGCTTCTGTTAAAGAGGTGAAGCTTTCACTTGGCTCAATGGCTCGCTGTCCAGCTGGAGACCAGTGGTGTCCTTCAGGGAGTGGTGTTGGGACCAGTCTTGTTTAACACCTTTGTTAGTGCCATGGACAGTGGGATTGAGTGCACCCTCAGCAAGTTTGCTGATGACACCAAGCTGTGTGGTTCGGTGGATACACTGGAGGGAAGGAATGCCATCCAGAGGGACCTTGACACGCTTGTGAGGTGGGCTGATGCCAACCTCATGAAGTTTAACCATGCCAAGTGCAAGGTCCTACACCTGGGTCAGAGCAATCCCAGGCACAGCTACAGGTTGGGCAGAGAAGAAATTCAGAGCAGCCCTGCGGAGAAGGACTTGGGGGTGTTGGTTGATGAGAAACTTCACAGGAGGCAGCAGTGTGCGCTTGCAGCCCAGAAAGCCAACTGTATCCTGGGCTGCATCAAAAGGAGCATGACCAAGTAGGCTGAAGGAGGTGATCCTGCCCTTCTCTGCTGTCATGAGGCCTCACCTGGAGTATTGTGTGCAGTTCTGGTGTCCTCAACATAAAAAGGACATGGAGCTGTTGGAACAAGTCCAGAGGAGGGCCACAAGGATGATCAGGGGACTGGAGCATCTCCCATATGAAGACAGGCTGAAAGAGTTGGGTCTGTTGGGCCTGGAGAAGAGAAGGCTGCATGGAGGCCTCATAGCAGCCTTCCAGTATCTGAAGGGGGCCTATATGGATGCTGGGGAGGGACTCTTCATTAGGGTCTGTAGTGACAGGACAAGGGGTAACAGGTTCAAACCTAAACAGGGGAGGTTTAGATTGGATATAAGGAAGAAATTCTTTCCTGTTAAGGTGGTGAGGCACTGGAATGGGTTGCCCAAGGAAGTTGTGAATGCTCCATCCCTGACAGTGTTCAAGGCCAGGTTGGATGAAGCCTTGGGTGGCATGATTTAGTGTGGGGTGTCCCTGCCTGTTGACATGGGAGTCACGGACAACGCTGAGACGATAAATGTGATCAAGCGAATGCCATTTTATTAGACAAAGTGTCAACCTTATATAGAGATTCTTAGCACAGCCACATGGATTTGGCAATTGTTGATTGGGCACCTTAACCCTTAACAATGCTAGGATTGGATAAAACTGTTCTGGGAACTCGAGCCCCAGAACTTCCCAGCTCCCCCTCTCCTCTGCCTACCTCTGAGTTCTTACAGCTGGTGTTTCTTTTACTCCCTAATCCATGGCCTTCAGTTTATCTCAATTCCGTTTCTGTTCTCAGGCAGGCTGCCTTACACCAAGGTCTCTGGATTGCTCACAAAATGTCTGCTGTTACACAGCCTATCCACACCTGCTTATGGCAGGGGGTTGGAACTAGATGATCTTAAGGTCTTTTCCAGCTGTAACTATTCTATGATTCACTTGACCAGACCTTTAAGGAAAGAAGCTGAGCTGAACAGCTAGTAAATGTAACTTGTGGCTTATTTCTAATGACATGCAACATAAAGCCTGAATTCCTGGCCATTGGCTTTGGGGTTATCTTGAAGATGGTGGAGGAGGAAGGTTAAGGACCAACATATGATCTGTGGGAATGTACCACTTGCCCATGGTGGGCTTGCAAGGGGATACAGGTTTAAAAAGGAGGTCCCCACAGCTGAGGATGAAACAGCACTGAGTGCATGAAAATAGAGCCCAGAAGGATCAACACCTTCAGAGTGGCTGAAATACATAGATCATGAATATAATAGGAAGCATTAGTGGTTGGTTTACTTAGTCTAGTCTACTTCATGAGGTTTGGTCTACTAGAAGGTACTCCCTGTCCTTATGCTAGTTTTATAGCTTAGACAATCCCAGCTATACCACAACACACACAGAATCGGCTTTGCTTACCAGCTGGAGGTCCTCATTTTGTCTGACCTGGGTAGCACTACTCATCATGGGATTATTTCACTTCTTTATTTCATTTTAAAATATTTTCTTAGTAACTGGAGCTAATACTAAATAGCATCAGCGGGTTTACAGGAACAGGTATGATGCATTTTGCCTCTGTCTTTTTCCAATTTAATTTTTATGCATTTCTGTAATTGTACCATAATGTCAATCTGTCATCAACTTTTATAACGAGTAGAAATGAAGACAGAGATGCAAATGAGTGTAAATCCCTGAAGCAGAATTTGAGAATGTGACACCAAGGTACATCATAAACCAGCAACATAAGTTTTCCCCTCTCTGTTAGCTAATTTATTAGTGAATTATCTACACTGTTTTAGGTAAGGAAGAAGGTTCTTGGCTTGAGACTAGGCTGAAGCCCTTAAATACTCAGTTTCCCAAGAAAATTAAGGAAGTTAACACTACTCCTACTGCCTTAACTAAGGGAATAAAGATGACAGGCCTTACCACTGTCATTGCTGACAAGATTAATTTCAGTCAATATTTTAACAAAAATAGTTGACTAAGTATGAGCATTACCAACTAGTATTCCTATGAAAATGATACTGGATTTAATTGATCTTCAGGTTGAAAAAGGCAATAAATAGGTAAGAAGCTAATTTAGAGACATGCCCTCTTGGTAAATGGAATTGGAAGTTTTATGGTATTTCAGTGGTAAGCTAGGACCTGCTACATGATAGCTCAACCTTTCAGTTACTTGATAAAGCATCAGAATGCTTGGAGAAACATAGGGACCCTTACTGTGTGGTTGTCAATCACTTTAGCTGCTTGCAAAGCTGGTGAGTGCTTCTTACTTTTTATATTTAAACTAATGAAATAGGCTGTTGTTGAAGAAAAAAAAAAAAAAGAAAAGCTTTGATTTCTAACTGCTGCAAAAAACATGTACTGGACCACAGTGCATCCTCTGGAAGAACTGAAACAGATTTACTAAACATCAAAACATTTGTAGAAAGTGGAAAGTTGATATTCTGTAATTACTGGCAAACCCAATAAGACAGTTTTTTCTATAAACTGCCAAAGTATATTTGGCCTAAATACTGCTCACTGTGTAATTTTGGTTAGACCAGAAATCTGTTGGAATGAGGGGAGATTCTCTACCCTTTATTCCCAACTCTGTGCTTCCTTAGACAACTGCTACTGCCCAAGATATCTCTCGCTTGAATCTGGTGTGTTTTTTCCTGTGGTCCTTCGCTAGACCACTGGAGGCATGAGTGGTGCCTACCCCAAGACAGAACTTGTGTTGAAACTACATTGCAGTTATTAAAACTACTTAAATCACTTTGTTAAAGGCATTGCTATGTGAGCTGAATAATGTCATACTGGGCTTGCTGTCACTGATATGAAGTACATAAACACAGCATGCATATGTAGTTCCTATACTGCCTGTGGTAGTGATATGGAAGACTTCGTAGTCTATTTACACCAGCTGGTCTGATCTTAGCAGTAAGATAAAGACCGCAAGCCACAAGAAACGCAAATCTCTCTGTTAATGTTCATGGCAAGTGTGCCAAGTCCTCCGTGCTTTTGCCTCTTTCCAAAGAGGTTATGTGTATTGAGCTGTTCATGAGAAAGACAGCAGAGCCTTTGGCATTAAGAGTGCAACACTGAATGCTTCCAGTAGCACAGCTGCTTGCTGTAATGTGCATTTATCTTGGTATTATCAATACCAGCAGTGGTTGGCTTTCTGGCAGGCTTCCTACCACATCAGTGGGTGATGTTCCAACTCTGGAAATGAAATGGTACAATTTTGCTTCTTCCCCTTGCATGTTGTTAGCACGAGTACTGTGTATGAGGTCCTTATTGTTTTATTTGGTATTGCTTGTGTCATTAAGCCTCTCTCAGACTTGATTTGGCATTCACGTCAGTCTGAATAACACTCTATGTCCTATTGGGCTGGTTTCCCTACAGCAGTAGTGGGCTTGTCCAGTGGCTCAAAGCAGGACCCACTAGAAGGGAAAGTGTGCAATGGGCTCTGCAAGACTACAGGGAAGGAAACATCTACTTGGAATACCCCTGTGGCCTTTCTGTAGCCATGTCTTCAGGGAGGAAAAAAGAAAGCCAGATGTCAACTATAGAAAAATATTAATTTAAATATGCTTTGTTTCAGCTGAGTCCTTAAACAGAAATGAAAATGAGGCTTTCATGTGGGCTGGCCATTGCCCTGTCTGTCTGCTTACTGTGATACCTCAGGAACGAGTGTTCCCAAGCTGGTGCTCAAGTCCTGGCCCATGTGGTATGTGGGAATGGCCAACAATTAGGTGTGAGGACCAAAGAAATTTGGTTTTGTGGAAGCTAAGAGACTTTGCATAAGGCAAGCCTGATCGGGAGGATGGGATTCCATTTTGAGGCCTGGAGTATGGTCAAGTGAGGGCCTGATGTGGAGGCCATGCTGCCTTTCCGTGTCCTGAGCTTTGACAGAGACCTGATCTTAGACCAGGCTATAAGTGACAAAGTACCTTGCTGTTACTTTTCTTTTCTCACCCTAAAGAGTAGGAGAAAGGCAGATATTCACCCTCTTACTGTTCCCCCTGGATAGAAATAGCAAACTTGGGGTTTATTCCCTCCCCCTGCCCCATGCAAGCTGCCTGGCAAGTTTCTTTGAACTTGCTTGAATAATTAGCCACCACTTTTGATGTAGTCAGTGCCTTTAAACACAGCTGGGTACAGAAGCCATGTGTTTGTAAAACAAAATGCAGCATTGCTTTCTGTTGGAGAGTTATCCACAACACAAAACTGTAGTCATTAATCTCAGTCACAAGTACTGTTTAACAGTGTTATCTGAGATGTTTTTGTCTGCTGTGCAGACATCTTCCTTCCTCCATGGTGAAAAGTAACATTTAGTTCCTGCAAATATTCTCTACAGTAAGACTTAATTTCTTTTTTAGCTTTTTGTAAGCAGTGAATTGGGACTTAATCTTGTGGATATATGGCCTCAACCTTTTGATAATTACTGTCCTCACATATCTGTTATCAAGCTAAATTTAGTTCATATTTAGATGCATGAGTTGGTGTGAGGTGATAGGGGTGAATATCTGGTGACTGCAAGGCTATTCCAAAAGCTCCTGTGGTGTTAGCATGTTGGCCAGCAGTTGTACTTATAATAAGATAAACATTAATAGATACTCTTAGATAATGCCTTGTTTTCCCTCCCACAGTAATCTAGTCCTAACAAAATTTGTGCAGTGCTAGAGAGGCTCCTATGAACAGCAGCTGCAACACTGTAATTCTTTCCTCCACAGCAAAAATTTCCTTTCCTTAGTTATGATTCATTTGCAAAGCCCAAATCTCAAATATGTTCATTCTATTAAAGGAAGTCAGTCCTAATGTCACAGCTGGACAATCTTATTCCCTAGTTGTATGCTAAAATTCTTGGACTTTCATTAATTATTTGCATTTCATTTTTTATGTGTCAGAATTCATGCACACCAGGGCTCATGTCAAGCCCATCTGCTTGACATGATAAAAAACTGGGACAAAATAAACATGAGCAAAGACATTGAACCTAGATTATTAGTAATAAATATTATTGTCAGAATTCTTTAAAGAGTGAAGCAAAACTAGTTGTAGTTTTATAAGCTCTTAAAATAGTTAAGAAAATCACTGAGCAGAAAAATATGCCCTTTTTACTGTGACTTAGGATGTGGGAGTGGATGATAAATTTCAGTTAATCTTAACCTCCAAAACTATACAGAACTGAGTAGCAATACTAAACCTCAAAGTTTTAGTATTGCTACTCAGTTCTGTGTAGTTTTGTGCTAGTCATTGTAGCCAGACAACAATTTCTTGGTCCAGTCTTGCTGAATGGTATTGCTTATCAATCTGTCACAGGGTTTCACATATATTGCACTGTCTTTAGGTTAGTACTTTTTTGGTGGGAAGACTGTTTTGCTCATTTTCTGTCAGGCACCAAAAAAGCCTTGTTTTGTGCAGCTTTCTGCAGTTATATTTTGCTAATCCTTTCCTGCAAAATAATGTGTAGAAGGTAGTATGTCAATGGATAGATTGTGATTAAGAAGTTTTTGAGAGTTAATTGTAATACTCACTGGCTGAATAATGTCACTCTTGTGTTATTAGAAAAATCTCTCTTCATGTGACTGTATTTCTTGCCCCACTGAAATCAAGTTAAAATCCCCTGTACTGTTATTAGAGCTTTCCTTTTCTGCCTTTGATCACATTGGTTGGAAATGGCTGTAGATAAGTCTTGTTCTTATTTGATCAATTATGCTTTGATTTAGGCTTTTTATTGGTAAAAAATTACACTTTGAGATATTTTGAAATGCGTGCACTGGAAGATTTTTTTGGATTCAACCAATTTTGGCATATCCCATTTTCTGTTTGTCTGGAGATTGTTCAAGGTTTTCACTGTGCAATTAATTGGATTTTGGCCTTGGATGGAGTCATAAAAGGAGACTGTAAAGCATTTTGTAACATAGCCAACTCCTCCAAAATATCTGTGACAGAGCCGGTTTAATTTAAGAAACTGTAATTAGCATCTTCGTCATTCTGTCACAAATGGATTTTTCATTTTTGAAAATAAGTGTACAGGACAATGTTTGTAGTGGAACACGGACTGTGACAGATCCAGATCTGGATCATGGCACATGCAAACTTTTCCCATTTTGCTGTCAAAGACTCCAGTAACTTCTTTTAATTCAGCTTGATTCTCCAGCACTTACCGCAGTTAAACTATTTGTGCTGCTGGATAAAATGTATTTCATCCCAGGTACATTATAATGCAAAACTAACTGCAAGCAGTAATTTACTCTGGCCAAAGGATGAGAAAACCACTGAAGTAATTAGATTTGAGTAGTAGGTCAGGACATTTATTTGTAATTGTATGTTAATAGCAACATTGTATGCACACATACCTGCACATTCTGAGATGAAATGTATCTAGTTGCGGATATGAGTTCTGACCTGTGCCCCTATGGACAGGGATTAAAAAATCATTTGGTCAGTTAGAGTGCTTTTAAGTAGAAGAAGCTGACTTTGTCTTGCAGTTGGGTTCACTTATCTCTGTCCCAGAGCTCAAGTTTTCAAAGGAAAGCCCAGATGCAGCTTGAAAACAGCTCTAAGTTCAGTTGTTATCAGATCTGCTCTGAGGACAAGCGTTTGACACTGTGACCAGATAAGATATGCAGAGCATAACCTCCCTTCCAGGTACCTCTGTGCTTGATCAGCCTATCACTGAATGCAGATTTTTACACTCTCTAGAAGGTCAAGAAGTGACCTTCTGATAGATGCACAGACCCATAGAGAGATCTAACCATACTTGTTGCTCTGTGCCCAGAGCATACATATTCTGCAGCAATTAGATATGATTGGCTTTCTAAGATGTGAGTTAACACACTGCTGGCTCATACCTAATTTTTCATCCACCAATTTCCCTATGTCCTTCTCTTCAGGGCTGTTCTCAATCCATTTACTCCTGATCTGGTACTGATGATGGTTATTGCCCTGTGCCAGGTTGCAGGACCTCGCAATTGGCCTTGTTGTGCTTCATGAGGTTTACGTGGACCCACTCCTTAAGCCTTTCAAAGTCCCTCTGGATAGCAGTCCTTCCCTTAAGCATATCAACTGCACCACTTGGCTTGGTGTCATCTGCAGGCTTGCTGTGAATGAATTAATCCCACTGTGTTATTAATGGAGTTATTCAACAGTATTGGACACAGAACCCTGAGGGACACCAGTTGTGACTGAGCTGTGTTTGGACATTGAACTGTTGACTGAAACTCTTTGGTCATGGCCATCCAGCCAATTCCTTATCCATAGAAGGATCTATGTATCTCCAACTTAGAGACAATGATGTTGTGTGGCACTGTGTCAAAGGCCTTGCAGAAGTTAAGGTAGGTACTTAAGTTGCTCTTCATTTGTCTCATTCAATCTTCGTTTGTCACTGATTTAGTCACTCCGTTGTAGAAGGCTACCAGGTTAGTCAGGCATAATTTGCCCTTCAAGAAGCCAGAAATCTCAGAAAATAAGTATGCCCCAACTTGCTGAGGTTAAATCAATATATGACAGATCTCTGTTGTTGCAAGCAAAATTTAGTTAGCAGAAATCACTTGTGTGCACAACTGGTAAACTGTAGGCTAGCAGTCTAGGTTGTGCAAATGTATATATGACTCACAGAAGAAAAATAAGCTCAGAATTCAAGTATAAGGTTGCAAGGGGAGATTAATAGAATATTTATGATAACAGTAATTTTCCATTATCATTGTTTCTGTAAGATTTGTTCTCTTTAGGAATTAAAAAAAAACCCAAAACCCTAAAGGCTGCTTTTGTTGGCAAAATTATTATTGTTCCTTCCTTCTTACTTACTGATTGAAAAATTTACAGATGAGAGTTTAAAGTGCCATGTTAGCATTTCCACATTAACCTGTTAGTGCAGAGAGGACTAACAGGAAGGTCAATGCAATTCATGCGTGTATCAGCCTTGCTATGCTCACTGCAACAATCACTGCAGTTAGCCTTGTATTTATTGTTCAAACTTTTACTTTCCCCACTTCCTCTGTTAACATCAGAGGTGAACCTGAGGTTTTGATTTAAGCGTGATTCTGTTCTGAGAACTTCATTTTCTATTCCACTTCTTGTATCAGACCTCAAAGTGTTCATTAGGGCAAAAATGCTCAGAATGCACAGTGCTTACAGATGTTGCTGCAAATAATCAGTGTCAGTGTTGCTTCCTGATGTTGCCATAATATGTTGCGCTATCTTTAGCAAAATAAAATCTTTGTTTATTTGGAAGAGCTTCATGCACTATATATTTTCTGTCAGGTCTGCATTTCCTGCTAATGAATACATCTTTGAATAAAATGAACTTGGTTTTGAGATAGTTACCATGAAAACATAGGGACTGCTGCTATTCCTTGCTAACGTGCTATTTTTCTGGCTTCAGTTGCCTTGGCAAAAAGTGGAAGCATAGAACTGATGAAGGCAGCAGTCTGAAAATACAAGAAATGTGGAAATTCTATGAGAAGAGCCTTTCTGTGGAATCAGGATGATTAAATTTTGAGTGGTTGCCAAACTTTAAGCAAAGCTAATACTGCCACAGACCAGAGTAGCTAGGACACATGCCTGTGTGCTCTGGTATAGTCAAGGAGGTTTTACAAATGTCTTCCTAAAAATCTGCAGGCTTTTTGTCTTCTGATTTATGAAAATGACTGAGAGAGAGTTTCTTGGTCTCTAGTTTGGTTGCCGGTGAAAAAGGGCCACACAATCTATATGGGTTTTTCTCCATGGAGGACCAAAAATTCACTCAGTCTTTGTATGTTCACATTTTGTTGTACACACAGTGTACATTAAATACTGCAGCTGTAACTTTTGTTTCCATGGTCTTGCACACCAACACTGTGCTGTGACTTATCTCATGAATGGTTAAAACAAATTCTGTGGATGCTACTTGTTCCTCCCTTTGCAGCTGCTGTTTCTGTCACAAGACTCCTTTTCACTGCTTGTGTAGAAATGTTGCATTTCCCAGGCTCATTCACAGTTCTAAAGCCATCACGCTCCATTGTGAAGCTCAGATGCAATTAACATCATCCACTCAGCAGCATCCTTTGCTTGTGCTCTTTTCTTTCTTGAACTCTTCATCATTAAATGGATATATTACTGTATAAATCTATGACATCTTGAACATTTTATAATTGGTCCTCTTAAGAAGAATATAGTGACACTGTAAATGTTCTGTCTAATAGATGGCTGATTTTCTAATCAAGGAATGGGATGATTCCTGTATGAGGAACAGTTTGTTGAATCCTCATCCGGGCTCTTTGATCTCAAAGAAGGAACTGGTACAGGTTATGTATGTACACAGCTGTGAATGGCAAGATCTGCATAGGGAACTTCTTTATTCTGTGCAAGAATTAGTGAGTGTCAAAGCCCATGGTAGGTTCAAAACAAATGCAAAATATAATCCATCAGATATGTTACTTAGTTGTGAAACTGCTCATCACAGGACATTTTGGATGCTAAAGATTTGCATTTGTTCCAAAAATGATTAGATTAATTCATAAAAAAAAAAAAAAAATGTATCAATGACTTGTTAAATAAAAAGATCCACTCCTGCTGTAGGAAGTCTTCGAGATGATAATTCCTGGCAGCAGTGCTGCAGTCTGGACTGCTCAGATCAAACCTGGACATCTGGCAGGTCTGCTTTTATTCATCTGTGGTGCTGTAGTCTGACACTCAGGACTTCATTGTGCAAACGCTGGGGAAAAATTTCTCCTGAAATACCTGTGCAGCTGAGGAAATGGAAGGTATTGCTACAATGAGACACAGTCCCAATGGCTCGCTGAAGCTGAAGGGGGAGCAATGTGGGAAGCAATAAATATGGTATCACAAAACAGTTGAGATTGGAACAGTTGAGATGACCCCTGGAGGTCATCTGTTCCACCCTCCTGCTCAAGCAGGTGTACTTAGAGCTTTTTGCCCAAGGCCGTGACCGGACTTCTGTATATCTTCAAGGAGGGAGATTCTACCACCTCTCTGGGCAACCTGTGAAAGTGGTCAGTTACCCTTGCAGTAAAAAAGTGATCCCTGATGTTCCAAAACCACCATTTGTTTCAGTTTGTGCCTGCTGCCTCTGATCCTGTCACTGGACACAGCTGAAAAAAGTCTCTCTCCACCCTCTTTACAGATTATCTTTAGGTCATTTTCTGAAAGCTGCTTTCCCACAGAGTGGCCTCCAGTGTGTGCTGGTGCCTGGAGTTGTTCCTCCAAAGCCTTTTGCTTATTTGACTTTGTCACTCCCCACTCTTGCACTTGTCTGAAGGTGTGAGGAAGTATTTGGAGCATAAACCTAAACCACCTTTTTGATCTGAAATGCCAATAATATAAATACCTATGCACTGATGTAGAAGTGAATGTTGAAGTCTGCCAGTACAGAAGGTTAATGGTACTGAGGCTTCCGTCTCTGATAAGATAAAATGTATTTGTGATTGAATTCAGAACAGGCATTTCAGTGCGCTCAGCCCTTTTTGGATCCTTGTTTCCTGGAGAATGGGTGTTATTTATAGAAAACTTTCAAAGTTTCTCCTAGCAAGGCTAATTTCTTGCCTATGCAAGAATGTTATAAATGCTATGTGGTAGCTTTGTAGTTTGCTAATGGCTTCATGTGGACATGTTCTGCTTATTGCATTTTCTTGAGCTAATAGCTGGTTAAGGATAACAATCAGCTGAAGGCATGTGAGTCCTAATGCCTGAATAAAGCTTGAAGCTCTATTCAGTGAATATGTGGCTTTTGGTATCTTGGCTAGTGGCAATAGAACTATGCAAGAGTCATGTTCCTGTGGAGGGACGGGTGTAAGGAGTACTTGGCATCTAGCCTGTGAAGGAGTATCTTGGCTCATAAGCACTTGAGGTGAGAAACAAAGCTAGGGCAGCTTCAGTATGTGATTCAGGTAGACCTTGAACATAACTTTCAGTAGAGGCAGAAATAGTATATACATCTGTTCTGGGTTTAGCAGAAGCAGTCATTTTTTCTTCTTCATAGTAGCTGGTGCAGCTGTGTTTTGACTTTCAGCCTGGGAACAGAACTGATAACAGCAATGTTTTTAGTTACTGCTCGAATGTTTTATTCTGAGCAAGGACTTTGTGAGCCTCATGCTCTGTCAGGGAGGAGAGGAGGCCGGGAGGAAGCAGGGGCAGGACACCTGACCCAAACTGACCAAAGAGGTATTCCATACCATAGCACGTCATGCCCAGGATGTAACTGAGAGTTACCCAGAAGGGAGAGTGCTCTGGGGGGTTGGAAGAGGTATTTGGTCGGGCTGGGTGTGGTGAGTTACCTGTCGGTGGTTGGTGAGATGCTGCATTCTCTTCCCTTGTTATTTCCTTTATCATTATTGTTGGTGGTAGCAGCAGTGATTTGTGTTATACCTTAGTTGCTAAACTGTTCTTATCTCAACCTGTGGGAGTTGCATTCTTTTGATTCTCCTCCCCATCCCTCCAGGAGCAGGGGGAGGGCAAGAAAGGGGGGTTGAGCGAGTGAACAAGCTGCATGGCTGGGTTTAAACCATGACAATATCCTCACTGAAGAAGGAATTAACTTGATGCATGGGCAGTGACAATGAAGCACAGCCTACATGGTGTCAGATTATTGCTACTGGTTGAAAATAACTTATACATGACAACTAGTACTGGTGCTGAGCAGTTCAAGTGAGTGTGATGATAATGCTAAAACTGCTGTTGAAATCAAGAACAGGATTAAAAATGTCAGCAGTTCAGCCAGTTGAGTCCCTGGCTGTTACTGAATACATGGGTGATCAGTGCAGAGAATTCATACAATTGGGCTTTTTAGCTAGATTCCTAAGCATGAATTGTGGCACTGCCAGCTGCAGTGCAGTGACACTCCAGAAGGCAAGGCTGTCCTTGTCTGCTTATCACACAGACTTCAAGTGTAGCTCTGGACATAGAGAAAAGTTTTTAGTACTAGAGTTCCTGTATGAGCTCTTTAATCTCTGTTGCCTGCCAAAACCAAACTCGACACAGAAATGTGTTTGGACAGATGGAGGCAAAGACTGTCATGTTATACAGTGTGTACTGTTGATATTCTGAGTATTATCCTTTGACCTGCCTACAAACAGCTCTCTATCATTCCTGTTCTTAAATTCCCCTGCCTAAAATTCAGTTTTGTGACAGCTCTGAAACCACAAAGTGATTTTAATTCCCTTTCTCCAGCTCTTGCTCAGTGTCACAAACATCGAATACATCTGAAATCTTTCTTTAGAGTAGTTTCTCTGCTTCCTCAGCTCTACTGTGTGCTACCATGGATAACAGTTCAGCTGACAAAATAAGAGTTTGCATCACCCATTGACATGTGTTAACTCCTGACTTCTGAGGATGGCCATGTTCTTCCAGATGCTGCAAAACCAGATTTACAAGTGTGGAATCAGTAGGCTGTAAGAATTGTGGAGTATATCCTGACCCCAAGGCATGTAAAAAAGGACTTACTTTTGTTAGAGGACTAACTCATCCTGGGTAGGTATTTTCAGGATTACTAGAACAGTGTAGCTTGGAATAGTGTCTACTGAACACAGTTGAACTTGTATTTGTAGATATTTATCAGATTAACTACTTCAAAGACTACTAAGGGAGGAAGAGAGATGAAGGTAGAATGCAGGAACAAGGGCTTGCAAACGGTCAAGGCTAGTGGAAATGTACCAGGGGGTGCTTGTGTGATTACATTAGAAGCAGATGCACAGTATCTGCCAAACCTTAGACTTAGTAGCCTTTACAACCTATTTCTTGGTAGGAATCTCATGGGATTTGATATAGCAATTTGGATACAGTTCTTGTTGATGGCTTCAGTGCAGCTTAAGAGCCACTGGCTGGTAGGGTCTGTCCAGCCTTATGTTCTACATATTTGGGAAGCCAACACTCAAATTTCTCATTCCCCCACAAACATGCTCACAGCAGATATGTATGGGTTTCCCTGCTCTCCCGTATGAGTCAGTAATGGCAAAGTTCCAGAGGGAAATAGTAACCCTTATCCCCAGTGGTATAGCCTCCTGAGAGATGGTTTGTTAGTGCTGAATACCAGATGTTAGGCTCTTTGATAACCAGAAAGCTGTGGTCACATTGTTATCCATCCTGTGTGTATACATTGGTCATCTCCATCAGAAATAGAATGGTGATAACTCAGGTGAGCTGGCCCGCCACAGATTGTGTACCTGAATGGGCAGGTTCTTAATCTGGAGTAAAACCTAGAATCTGTGGAGCAATTCTTGTGATCCCATCTGCAGAAAAAAAAACAGGCCCACAAACTGGGGAGAGATGTTGGAGTCTCTCTGGAAGGAGTACAAGAAGAAAATGCAGTGGATGTAGAGGTACCAAGACCAGTGTGTACAGATGTCATTGCAGAGTGCTACACAAAGGTAGGAGCTATGCCTTAGGTATTTGTTTCTGTGATATGACCAAGCAAATGGCACACACAGTGCATGTGTTGTGCTAAGGAAGTGTACAAATGAGGAGGTACCTAAGATAAATAAGGATGAATACTGAGCACTGGGTGTGCAGTGTGGAGGTAGATGTGGCCTGCATTGTGCTTTGTGTTTGGGCTGCAAGAAAGAAACTGCTCCCCAGGGGGGATGTTTATGGCCATGTAGATGTAACCTAAGGGAACTATAATGCAGTTTCTGGTACCTAACTACATACAGGTTAAATATGTATGTCTAATGAGATAAAGACATTATTAAAAGCCACGTGTAAAGAAAGTCTGGTTTAGACCACATTTCTACAAAGTGTTGCCTTTTACCACTGTTCAGCACAGTGTCCTTCCAAACAAAAGAAGCTTCTATGTAATATAAGTACATCATTATATATCCACCCAGGCATGTGTTACTAGCCTGGGAGGCTGACTCACTTGTAGTCGTCACCATTCTGCTTCTGTTGGAAACACTTATATATGTGCATAGGATGAAGTGTGAACAGATACACTGATAGATAAATATGTAAAAACAAGGAGACCACAGTAACAAGAAACACTGATAAACTTTTGTTCTGCAAGAAGTCTTTTTATCTCTAGTAATAAGCTTATGTTTCTGTGCTATGAATGTATTTCATGCCCTCTATGCAAAAACTACGTTAGCAAACCACGTAAACTGGGTCTACCTTAACAGCTATTAGGTGGCGATTAATCTCTTTTGGGGAACAATTAGAGCTCCTCCTAGTGCCTTTGGAGTAACGCTGTAGAGGACCTGTACCAATTGCACTCAAAATATCTTGCAATTTTCTCAGAAATAAAAAGTAATTAACAGCTTGCCTCAGTGTTCTCATTATCGAAGTTCAGAACTGTTTCAGAGCTAGGATTTTAATTGGAAAATGATTGCAAAGCATTCCCTTAAGAACTATTCCTTCTCTCTCTTTCTCTTTCTCTCTCTCTCTTACATAAACAGATTTGAGTACTTGTTTTCCCCACTGCTGGGGAAAACAGTTACATCTTTTCTTTATCAGAGTCAGACAGAGGTGGCTAGGAGAGCTACAAAAGCCTGTGCATTTTAAATTACCCATCAGCATGTGTAATTATGTTTATCTTGTATTTTTCTGAAGTGTATATTATAAAGGATACTAGCCAATTATTTGTAGTTAGAGCCTAAGCTTTGTATACCATTAGATTAAAATGAGAGGGCATTCTTCTAACCTACTTTATTTTATATTAGTTATTCTTCCTAGACTCTGAATTGCTTTGTAAAACAAAATTTTTCCATAGTGAAGACTTACCGATGCTAAGTGGTACTTTTGTAATTTCATAACATTAATATTTACCATAATCTTTATAAATAGCAGTATATTAAAAATTTAAGTGACATAGTTGAAGCATAATAGCAAGTTTAGTTTGGGAAGTTCTGCTTATTTCTACTTATTTCTTATGAAACGAGGGGACAGGTCATTAGTGACCCTGCTCATGTTAAAATCACACTGCTGTCAAAAGGCAGTAATTGCTCTTGGTTTGAGGCAAAAATCACATTTTGGTGAAGTAACATTGTGGGCTTAAAAACTGGTGAAAAACTTACTGTTTGTCAGCTGAACTATTCTTGAGCTTGATCAAAAAACCTGGCATTACACTGGGTGCTTTGGCTGACAGTGTGGTAGAACTATCCAGCTTTGGGAAACTGGGCTGTTTCAGCAATTGAAAATAGCTGAAAGAAGGAAAAACTTGGAAAAGATTTAGTTTCTTGGAAGTGTTGACTAAAGTTTTATCTCCTTGTAGGTGCAAATTCAGAATGTTTAGGTAATCACTCAAACATTTTCACTGTGAATTCATCATCTTGAGCCAGACTTTGCTACTTTCCTGTATTCTTGTGAGAGCAGTTTTAAAAAGCATGCAATCATTTAATCCCTGAGCTGACAGAGGATCCAGGGCTCTTAACAAGCTAGTAGACTCATTAAGACAGGAGCAGATCACACTAATGAGTGGGTACCAGCTGTCAGGTGATACAGCACCTGGTGCTGAAGGTGTGCATGGGATGAAGATTGGTTTTCATCATATTTAAGCTTGTTATAAAATTGGTCTCACAGGTCACTTGGATAGTGTGCATTGCAAGGACTGTGTTTGTGGCGCTAAAGCAGACAGCCTGTTTTCAGAGCCTGTTATCTTTCTTTCTGCTGAAGAAGTACTGCATCTGCCTAATAGTTCTGTATTTTCCAACATTGGCTTAAAAAAGAAAAAGCAAAACTGAAATAAAAATCCTTCTGAGCTGTTGCAAATTCACTTGTTGCAAGAATTATACTGCAGAATAGGTGAAACCACACTGAATACAGACAGCTGGGGAGTCTCACCGAGACATGCTTTCAAGTTGCATGTGGAGTGTTTTGGTGTTGGGAAGGTTAAAATAACACTAATTCTGCAGCCTGTCTGTACTGGGCATTGCAGGATATATCCTTAGCTTCCTCCCTACTTTCCCATTAATGGAAAGAAGCCCTCAGTTTGTTAAAGAAGCTCTTTAGTCTCATTCAATCAGAAGTGGACAGGTCAAGTCCTGGCACACATCTACGCTATTTGTACCAACACAAAACTAAGAAAATTCCAGGTGATAACTTTTAATCTGTGGTTCTTGAAGTTAATTTGTCTTATGATAGTTGTGAAATTACTTATTAGGCAAGTCTTGTTTGTTCTGTGAGGGTTAAATGGCAGATTTTAATGTGATGCAGAGCACAGAAAGTATATTGCTTTAGCAATGAGCTGATGAAAGCATCCTCATCATTATTAATTGCACTATTTGCATAGAAGATATGATTCAGTTTGGGTGAGTGAACTGAGATATTTCTGAACTGACTTGGACATCATTTTTGTAAGATGTCATTTGGCTCACAATAGCCTTATCTGAGCCAACAATCACAGTTAGAATTGGAACCATATATCTCAGATATTGACTTTCCATATGTGTTGAATCTGAAGCTCTCACCATTTTAAGTATTTTTATAGCCTTTTTGTTTGAATTGTGATTGAATGCTGACCATTGTAAATGCAACCACTTCCAAGTAGATATAATTAGAAGATTCCTAAATTTGGGTATCTGCTTCACTTGCTCCTATTTGCATTTGTTCAGGACTTTTTCTGTCTCCTTGGAAGTTCAAGCTTTCTGACTACTGCCACTTGAAACGTTTCTGGTGAATCTGTTCTCAGATATGACTTTTGATTAAGTGAATGGAAATAAATTAAAGGATCAACCTTTTGTTATGAAAGACTCCAGTGTTTATAGACACTTTATGTGTGTCATTTGTAGAATGATGAGTTAAGTATTAAAAGGAAAGCTCTACTTTTCCATTTGAGGTGTTTTGCTACTAATTTACAGTCTGGTTCAGGGATCTTCAAAGTATAGATACTGGTGGGTTTTTGATTGTATGCCATACAAGATCTCAGATAGTGAAGCCTGTACTCTTGCATGGGACTTGTTGGACAGGAAATGACAAGGTGTTTACAATGCATTAACACAACATATTCTGAAATAAAGTATCTCTTTCAGGTAATTTTTTTGATTGCACAATTAAATTAATAGTCTCTTGGATGCTATGTAAATACTATTCTTGCCAGGTCAAATTCACATCATTAATAGTCACATTGGTTGTTGTTAGGTTCAGGTGTTATCTATAGATTGTAAATCTGCTAAATGAATCATACTTCTAGAGCTCAGAATGTGGCAGTTGTTATTAATCAGATTTAGATTAATCACACACAGTTACTTTTGCTGATGCACAAGTTATCTTGGACAATTTAATCAAATATTCAGTATTCATATTCTCACCTACTTATTGTAGACAGATAACTACCCATTTTTAGCATTCTGATCTAGTATTATAAGATATATTTTACTGGACACACAAGAGGAAAAACTAAACCAAAAATGTAATTGAGACCACTGAAATTTAGGTTTTAGTTCTTTCCTTTCTCTCTTCCTTCTGTTTCCTTTCCTACACAGATGGTTTTGAGCATATGTTTTGATAGGGCTTGTACAGGTCACTTCAAAGCCCTGGGATTTACAGCCGTGCAAGCATCTCTCCTATGGTCTTTTTTTCCATTATAACAGGCAGCATACAGCTCTCATTCTCTTGGTGAATTGCATCTGTTCTTTAGTAGATGGAGAACTGGTAGAAAAATGGCTAGAGTAGTTATGAAGGTAAGAAAAAAACCAAAACAGGTGAGTTATCCTACCACGACCTGCATTTCATATTCCCTATTCTTTCAGCTGTTGAGTTGCTTTGCTGCTTTCAGTGTTCCTAAACTATTGCACTGAGAGGCACAAATGGACAAAAATAAGGTGTGACATTAGACCTATCTCAATTAATGTGTAGCGTAGACCTTAGACCTTAATATGTAGCATAGACCTGGCTTTAGACCTAGCTCCATTAGTGTGTACCACAACTTTGTCATCTCTTTTCTTGGCTATTTCTGGTGTCTTGCTTCTTAATAACCTCCTTTGGAGGCTTAAAGTTAAAGCAACCTAAAACACGTGTCAGTGGCAGAAGAGAATCTATTAAACAACAGCAGGTGAAAATCTAAGAACTGTCTTATGCTAAATGTTGCCACATCAGTTGGTGCACCAAAATTGTGAAACCTGATTTTGAATCATCCTGCAGCCTTGACTAGAAAATGATTTCTTATTTTTTTTTTACCTATGTGCTAATAATCTGTTCTGGACTGAGAGGGAAAAGATTTATACTGCACACAATTCCTGTGCATTTAAACCAGCTGAGGCTATGGCTGTGCATTAAAAAGTAGACAATGAAAGATTGTTTTTCATGTTTCTCTAGTTTGCCATTTTAACTTCTGAGAAGCTGATCACTCCTCACAAGCAAGCTAGCTCTTTAAAAACAGCTTGCTTTCCTACATGGCCATTTCTGTAGCGTTAAACTCCTCGGTCATGTCTAATTTCAAAAGCTATGTAATTAAAAATAAAGCCTTAAGGCTTTCTCAAAGCCAGTTCCTAACATCTGAAAAATAGTACTGTGTAAATATAAAAGGGCTCAATTGAGAGGATGCTAGTACCAAGAAACCTTGGGAAAGATGAAGCACTTACTGTGTTGGGCTCATAACAAACAGAATATACTTGGAAAGCACATGGGGCTTCATATTCCTGAGAACCAGACTATTTGTTACACTAAGCATTGCTCTGTCAGGGCTTGGGTCCACCTCTTGGTTTATGTACTGTGAAATTTTCCTGATGCTATGTTCAGAGAAGTCAGCTGTAGAATTAACCTTTCCTTCTGATGCTGAATTTGAAGGGAAAAAAAAATCCCCATACTTCTTTAGGAGATACCATGTTTAATCTCCACAGTTTCAAGTAGCTCTGGTAGTGACTAAGCACACTTCCTTTCGGGACTGATTATTAACATTCACTCCAAAGCTGGGTTTGCAGATGTGACCACCATAGCAACAACAGAAAACAACTTCAGTTACAACAAATAACATTATTTGGGTGGGCTTCCTGGGCAGTTTGAAATAAATAGTTAGATTGGATTAAGGATCTGGATTCTCTTTCTTAACATTTTATTTGAGAGATTAACTTTGCTTTGTCCCTATCTTTATTGCCTTTTGTGTTGTGTGTTTTATGACATTTATAAAAGTTAGTGTTTGAGAAACATTACCAGAGAGTGAAATAGAGATTCAGTTCAATATCAAATTTATTTATAATATATTGCTATGTGTATAAACATCTCTCTGTGACTCTAAATTCAGTTAAAAAGCCAGGCAAATCTCTGGGCACAAAGGAGCATCATCAGAGCATCTTATAAACTTGCAAATATGGTTGCATTAGGCTAAGCTAATTACTGCTGAGGCAAATGAGCACCAGGCTTGGAATACTAAAAGTAGCTTCTAGTCACAGCCTGTGGTTCAGTTAGGGGGAAATGTAGCTGGAAAGGAAAAGGCAAAGTAGTTTCTATAGTGGTACAGACAGCCTACTTATTTGGGTTGACAGGCCTGGGACCTGTGGCTACCAAGGCTGAAAAAGGAGAAACAACCACTCAAGTAATAAGAGGAAGAATTTTAAACTAGCAAAAAATAAAGCCAAACCAAACACTGCTGGATGATGAAAGGACTCATGGAAGAACAGTTGTATGGCATAGGACTAAGAACGTAAAGTTCGCCTTGTGTTTAAATTAAGCCTTTGCTGAAAGCCTAAGAAGAGTCGACTTGGTTGAAAGATCATGTCAGCCACTTGCTTGTACAAAAGAGGTCAAAGAGAAACTGATGCAGTGAACTGAAGAGAGGAGGGGGCAATGGCAGATAGCATATTTTAGTTGATGTTGCTACAATATATTTCACAGTGGGGTTAGCATACACTTCATCATTGATTTCTTTTGAGCAGAGTAGGCAACCCTGGATGTCAGTTTAGTCTGCTTTTCTTCTTTTACAGATTAACTTGCCTTATGTAATAATGTCAAAAAACTGTTGAGTTTAAGAAAGCAACAAGCATCTATTTGTGGATTTGCTTTCTGCCCTGACACAGTATTTTCTTGGGTACTGAAACCACCAAAAGCAGCGTTATGCAATCCAACCCTGAATACAAGTGCTGTTATCATATTGTATACATTACCGGGCACTGGTCTGTAAGCAAGGTTAGTGTGGTAAGCACTGTAGTAGTGTTGGGATTATATGTGGAAGATCTAACACTACAGGAGGAGCCAAGTGCACAGGGAAAAGCTGTAACTCTATTTTATTAATTTATGTATTTACTTTGTTCCTTTTATTTGAACCAGTTAAGAGAAATTGAAATTTGTATCAATTTTCTGACTGTGCCACTATGAAGCATGCTTTATCCTGTTTGGAAGTATAACATTGAATCTCAAAGACTCGTGTTTTAGAGCCATTCCCAGCCTTCAGCACCCTTCACAAGTCAAATACATAATTATCCCCCTAATCCTACTTTTTGCTGAGCTTGTGCTCCTCTGTGATTTTCTTCAGAGTCCTTGAAGTTGTCTGTAAGGAGCTTGTTCCTCTTTCACCAGTTACAAACATGTTGGTTCTTCAAGTTCTGCACCAGCAAAGGCTTTGCCTGTTTATTGGATGCTGTGTGGGAATCAGTTGAAGCCTGATGGAAATATCATGGACATCTCACTGGGTTTCCAAGAATGCAAGAAATGACCTGTGGGATCAAACCAGTCTCTGATGGTCACAGCTGGAAATGCTGTGTAGGGAGAGCACACAAATCTAGCTGCTTTCTCCCATCCATGCCTCTTGTGTTCCTCTAATAAACACATTCATTGTTTCAAAGATGTTAGATAGGAATGTCTGGTCTATTCCTTTAGTATCTGTTTATGGACCTGTTGTCCGTGAACTGGTACAATACCTGCTCAAACCTTTTGCCACTATGGCTTCCTATGGCAACAGATTCCACAAGTTCACTACAACCAGTGAAAAAAACCCACAACAGTCTTACATGGTCTAAACTGATCCCCTGCTATTTTCAGTGGGTGATCCATAGTTCTGGTATTTGAAGGATTTAGTGGGTAAGTTGTGCATTTAACTTTTCCTCACCTTCATGATTTTGTAAGCTTTGCTTATATGCCCCCTCAGCATTTTTTAGTTCTCCTTGCAAAGCAGCTGATCTCTCCCTTTCATCATTCTAATTGCCCTTCTGTGTTCCTTCCTTCTCTCTGCTCTTTCCTTCCTGAGATGTGGAGAGTGGGGCTGCAAATCATGCTTGAGATGAGAGCTCAGCAAAGATTTGCATGGAGGCAGAATGGTGCCCTGTGTCTTGCTTTACTGCCTTTCTGGTTACAGTAGATAAACTGAATCATCAGCTGTTCAGTGCTGAGATGTGCAAACCCTCGTCCCAGCCATTCTCCTTTTGCATAGAATCATAGAACAGTTAAGGTTGGAAAGGACCTTAAGATCATCTAGTTCCAACCCCCCTGCTATAAGCAGGGACACCTCACACTAAACCGTGCCACCCAAGGCTTCATCCAACCTAGCCTTGAACACTACCAGGGATGGAGCACTCACAACCTCCCTGGCCAACCCATTCCAGCATCTCACCCACCCTAACAGAAAAGAATTTCTTCCTTATATCCAATCTAAACCTCTCCTGTTTAAGTTTGAACCCATTACCCCTTGTCCTATCACTACAGTCCCTAATGAAGAGCCCCTCCCCAGCATCCCTATAGACCCCCTTCAGATACTGGAAGGCTGCTCTGAGGTCTCCACGCTCAACAGACCCAACTCTCTCAGCCTGTCTTCATACAGGAGATGCTCCAGTCCCCTGATCATCCTCATGGGCCTCCTCTGGACTTGTTCCAACAGCTCCATGTCCTTTTTATGTTGAGGACACCAGAACTGCACACAATACTCCAGGTGAGGTCTCACGACAGCAGAGTAGAAGGGCAAGATCACCTCCTTCAGCCTACTTGGTCATGCTCCTTTTGATGCAGCCCAGGATACAGTTGGCTT
>NDXB01021926.1:303085-315480 GCA_002631895.1 Agapornis roseicollis | reverse complement strand
AAAATTTAAAAAAAAAAAAAAAAAAAAAAAAAAAAAAAAGCAACTTTAAATTGTAATCCACATTTTCAAATTAATTACTCTAAAATTGGCGCATGGTTACAGTGTTTAGAACTAAATGCAAAGCTTTGTTGTAATTCTGCAGTAATTTAGGAACCCTCAGAATTTTAGTTATACCGGAATGATGGAAGCAGTTTGTAACATGTTTATGAAAGTTTTATTGCACCTACAATCTGATGTAAGAAATGAAACAATATTTCCCAGTAGCAGAAATTTTATGAGCAGCTTTTACTTTTTTGAAACTCAGAACATTAGAAAACGTAAAAAAAATTGTAAAGTATTGGCTTTATTCAGATGATTTATAATGTTCTCATTTGGTTTCTTCTTGTTTCACTTCATGTAAATAACTTCTATGTTGACATATAAATATTCAGGTATCTAAAAAAACTATCAGTGTTGAATATAAATAGCATTAAAATATTTAGAACAAGCATGCATGTACATGCTCTCATAGTTTGCTTTTGTGTATAGCATTTATGTTCTGCAAACAATCAATAAAATATAGAAGACTTTTCCACAAGGAATTTATTTTCTCATTTCAAAGTACCCCCAAAATAAGAAGCATTTTAAGAAACCATGAGCATTTTATTAAAGATTAAAAAAAGCTAACTACTATGGTCATGCCTCTTCCTCCTAACCTTCCTGCTTTTGATCATAGCCAAATATAGCTAAAGCAATGGGGAAAACAAAAGCTTTATTAATTTCAGGGATTAAGAAACAGGAACTCAAACTCTTTGCCTCTAACTTTCATTTCAGGAAAAGCATAGTATGAATCTTTAGGATTCATCTATGATCTTTGTTTCAATTGTTCTTTTTTAGATATATTCTGTATATGTTGCCTTTTGTACGTTCTGTTTCTGATTTACAATGCACAGGTACAAACTTTTAATTCTGAATTTTGGAGGATTTGTCTATCTACATAATTGCTCATAAAAATGAACATGGAGAGCTCACTTTGTGACTGGTGGGGTTTACAGAGTGTTTAAAAGAGATGAAAGGTATGAATCCCTCTGCCTAGGTTATCCAGTCTGCCAGGGAAGCTGTACTCTCTAAATAAAGACCTAAATTCTCTATTCAACAATGAAGAGAAAGCAGATGTCTGTCAGATACAGCTGATAAAGAGTGTCTAAACTTGAGCAGCTAGATTCTCCCTCTTGAGGCTTTCATAGGCACTTTCCTCATTTCATGAATTGTACAAAGAACTAAGAAGACTATTTGAGAAGCCTGTGTTTCAACAGCAGAGATCCACTATATAATTTGGAACAGAATAAAAAGATAGATAGATAGATAGATAGATAGATAGATAGACAGATAGATCAAATATTTAACTTTTAATACAATCAGAGATGGAGAATCTTGCAATAACTAAAATTCTTAGTTTAGATCTTTTTCGTGTTAGCATAGCCCAAAGTTTTAAACACATTCTTATGAAAGTATAAATCACAATTTTATGCTTTGAACTTTCTCACTGAGTCAGTAGTTCCCTCTTTTGGGAGAATATGTTAAATTAATTGAGCATCTCAGTTGCATTCTTCATAAATACATCCATTAAAGAGAAAAAATATGAACCTGACTTCATAAATATAATTCGCTGGGATTTCGTTAAAGTTTAGATGTATAGATTTGTATTTGAAAATCTCTGAAGGTTACAGGGTGAAACCTTCCAACAATAACTCCAACTCTTCAGGGACCAAATCCCATTATGTGGAGTTCAGTGAAGAGGGTAAACACTACCATAAAGAAATACAAATTGCACATATTTCCCATTTAGCCAGTGTCACAAAAGTTCACCATTTAGAATTCTAACCAGTTAGAACTTATTCTTGGAGGTCAAGTACCTTGTGAACCTTGTCATCTCACTGATGACATCATATCCCATCCATCAATTCTTTCAGGAGCACACTTGCCATCTGCTCAGCATGCTATAATAACTTATTAGACATATTCACAGGGTAACAATCTGTACAATGACACTGTTATCTTAATGCTGCCACATACAGAGATAGCAGCCATCGTTTCCCTGTCACAGCACAATTATTGTACCTTCCAACTTTAAAAGCAAAGTTACTTGGATATTTTAGATTCTTTTTTAAATCACATGGAAACAGTGAATTCTCATCAAAAATATATTTTTGGCTTTGTGGTATTTTTTTGACCAGGAACTGATAAATTAAAGCTACAGCAGAAAGCACTAAGTTCAGTTTGATATACCTGTTTTGAACTTTGAAAAATTTGCTGTCATCTTCATTCTTTAGAGTGCAAAATAAAGAAATCAAAACCATACAATACAATCACATGCATAGAAACAGCACAGAAATCCAACTTACTCTCTGAAAAAACATTAACTTTCTAGAACTAATACTTGTTATTTCTTTAGCCTATCTTAAACATCTCTTCTTTCTAAAAGCAATTACTAGGTAGAAATAAAACATGCAGCCAAACTGCTCATATTAAGCCTTAAGGTTTCTTGAAATCTAAAAGCAATGTGAATTTTTGTAGTTGCCTATATATTTTTGCAGCTTTTTAATACTGAGTATGGTTAGCACAGATGCTGTCATGGCACTTACTCCTTAACAGCAGTCCAGTGTAACTCTCCCTCGACCTCAAAAAATATTTTCAGAAAAAGGGCAATATTTATTTTGCATTACACAGGATTCATCCTCTGTTCCTTCTTTTGGCTCGTCATTTATTCCAGCTTACACTGTGATCAACGTTGTACTAAAATAAAGTCAAGTACAACAGCCGCTCTCTGCCCATCAAAACTCACAGACGTCTGCCAAGCACTTGTAACAGCTGGTGTTACATTAATTAGTTTAAACTATTTATTTCATCCATCTCCAGAGCAGATTGAGCAAAAACATTAGAGATTATTCTAGCATCTGTAAGTGCCCTGCAAACATTAACCAACCAAAGTTAGAATATTAGTCATTAACTTATAGTATATGTGATTTAAGACTCTGCAGATTTATTGTAAATAAAATTATGCTGTTTAACATAGCTCTAGTAAGTTTTCTTTAACTGCCTGTTCAAAAATCTTAGTTTTAAACTTACATAAGACTTTGTGACCATAAAGTTTCTTTAAAAAAAAAAAAAAATTATTACTAGAAAGCTATTATAATTCCTGGCAGCATGGACCATTAAGCAATATATGACAGGGACTCAGTGACTCAGTGGATTAGTCAGAGGTTTTATGTCCACTGTTGGAATCCAGCCCTAAATACGGTGATCAAAACAGTGTTATCAAATGGTTGTAAAAATCTCAATTAAAAATACTCCTATAGCCTCTACTAAGTTTTTAGTGGACAACATAATAGATCTTCCACTGTTGACAGAGTTCTCACAACTATCTTCTTTCTTTTAATAGGCTGAGAATGGATGCTGGCAAAATAATGTTGATTATAAGAGGTCCTAATGCCACATTCCTTACTCAAATGGCTTAGAAACAGAAGCCAATGCAAGGATGGCAGGAGTAGGCTTACAGCCACTGTCCATGGGCTTGCCTCCATCAAAAATAAAAAGCAGCCAACATGGCTCAATGAAATACTTAATGTGAGAATACTTATTTTTAGTGCCTAGGGCTCAAAAAAATCAAAGTCCTGTGCAAATGCTCAAGGGGCAACCCCTTCCCCAAGGAACTCAGCTGTAAATAAGCACAGAGGGAAACAGAGGCACAAAAAGGTGGAATGCTTTGCCCAAAGTCACACAACAGGTTACTCTCAATGCCTGAAACATAATCAAAGCCTCCTGACTCTCATCAAGTTCAGGAAGATTAGTATGTGAGGTTTCCTCAAACAGCACCAAAATCCAATAGTTCTCTTGCAGAATAAAAAAGCAGGTTAATCCACATATGAAGTTTATTAGAATCAGACTCTTACACAATAATGTCCTCAAGTCTAACCAGATTCTTTTTTTCCCAGTATTACACTATGGAAATGTGTATTACAATGATTTTAAAATGTGGTTACTGATATTTACATCAGATTTAAGTAAATGCAGCTAAAGATAATAATAATCTAATTGGTCAGTTTAGAAAGCTACATCTACCCTCAAAATATTTGCATTTACAAGCAAAATTAACAAACATATTTAGTTTCACTATCTGAACAGCAAAGTGAGAAAAGAAACCTGGCATTTGCATTTAACTAAAATGTAGATCCTGAACCTGTGATATTCCAGTTCTTTAAAACTCTGACTGACTTGTTATGGCCATGCAGAAATGAGTGTAAGTAATGGAAACTGAAGAAGAAGCTATTAGCTATTTTCACTTTTCAACCCTGTCCCATCTCCAGTAAACAAGATTTTTTTCTCTTTGCTTAATTCATTTCACAACTCTCTGTGCATATATATAAGAATATATATATGTATTTATCTATGTATATGTTCTAGACATTTAAAGCAATTTTTTTCTTCCCACTGCACAGTGGTTCTTCTTACTTACTCCACCAGCCAAAAAGGCAGGCGCACAGTTAATGCCAAACTTGCTCCAGACCATGCAAGAGAAAGTGCCAAAGCATATATAAGAATGGCCTCCTCAAACAATACTAATAGCTCTTTTTCATGCTCACTCTTTATTGGCCTCGACAGACAGCAAGAGCCAGACACTCTTTTCTATTCTTAGGTTCCCAGAATTTATAACATGCTACATCTGCCACATATCTGTTGGGTTACATGGCTACTGCTATTCAATTATCCATTTTTATTTTTATTTTTAGTACAAGGACCATTGTTGTAATAACTTGTTGGGCAGCCTGTTCTGAAAAGACAAACCCCGCAACAATCACAAAACTTATCAGCAGATGAGACAGTGTTCTGACTTAAATCCTCTCTCAGAAAAAGCATACATGCCCCCAGTTGATCTACTACTAAGAAATAATTAAAAATTATACATAATAGTGTATCTCACCACAGAATAAGGAACACTTTGATTGTTTAAATAATGCCTTATGAATGATTTGTTAAAAAAGTCTGTTTTAACCAGGGTTCATAACTAATACTGACCACCAGGTTCTGTTTTCATTTACACCACAATTGGTACATAAACAAAGGCAGCAGGCGCCCTTGAGGAGATTTTCTGCTCATCTCCCCCTTCAAATCCAAGTGGTACATCGCATTAAAAACTCTCTCTGTATAATACATCTCTGGCTCCATTTTTGGTTTCTTAACACAACTCCAAGAGAGTCATTCAAAAGAAAATATTAACATGTTCCCAGTTTAATATTCTGCTTTACCTCTTGTAGTGATCAGTTTAAATGGACGAAAGCTAACAGCCAATTTATTTTTTTTCTTCCCTCTATTTCTTTTTCCTCTTAAAATTTCTCTTTATGCAATAGGAAAGTTAATTACTAAACTTTGTTACAGAACCCTTTGTTCTTGCTGAAGTCACTTTGCTTGTCTCTTCTACTGTAAGGACACCAAATCCTAAAAGCTGGCAAGAATGCATATGTTTATTTCACCATTGCTCTGCAATTACTGAATGCCACTTAATTATAGCAACAGATGCTCGAGTGTAGGAACCAGAAAAATCAAATGCCTCATTTCCAGGTTATTTTTTTCCATTGCTTCTGCCAACAGCAGATGTGTGAGCCCCTTGTGCTCTGGCGTAAATACTTATCAAATCCTAACAGGTCACCTATGTCACAAACAACATTTCAGATGCAACTGTTTCACCTGATAATAGGCTCTGAAAATAAAACTGTGAGCTGTAAATACAATGTATTCGGAATGAAATGCCATAATGTGAAATTGCTTTTTCTCCAGCTACAACAGAAGTCCTTGACAGTTTTTGGCAGTGATAAATCACCCTCCCATTAATTGTCTCCTCTCTCATTGTGAGGTGAGCTGCTAAAAGGGGCAGTCAACAAAAATGACTTAAAGGACAAATTTTGGCAAAAAGACAATGAAGAAATCTGTCATTGCTAAGCCTCCAGTAAACTGTCATGAAACAATCAAAATATATGTAGCTGAAGTGTTTATGTCTTTGTTAGAAAGGTTACAAGATGATAAGTTTATAGTTAAAACAGGAAGCTCAGAGGAACTGAAGTTGCAGGCCCCCGAGACACCATTTCTCCCCATGTTCTTTAAATTTGTAGGCAAATCCTACCAGGGCTTCAGTTTACACAGTATTTGTTGGTCTTACCAAACTTACTCAATAACTCTTCTGCTCCCCTCACCCCAAACAATAAAAAGTCCCCGTGAAGCCATGGTGCTGGCTGCAATAACTCTTGCACCCGGTTTGAAGATCCTTCCTTGTCAGTGATTTAAGCTAGAGAAGACAACACTTGGCACCTTACAGAAGCCAACCCTTCCTTCTAACCCCTCCACCTCCTAGTGTTAATCAGGGTAAGGACTCTCACCAACTGGTTTCTATACACAGAGAAAAGCAGCCTTTTTTTCCTGTAGCACAGGCACCATTACCAGCACCCAAGGTGTGTGAAACATCTGCTGTCTTCTCCTCAGAAATGACACTTGCCACGACTCACTTCACCTAGTCTGGCCCATTCTGCAAATAACTCTTCCCCACTGCAACTTTTCTGCAGACTGAACAAATCAGAACCTCTTACCTCAGGATTCTGCTCTGTAAGAGAAAAAAAATCCAAAATTTGATGGCAGATGGTATGTTTTAGACCACAGGTTATCCTACGTGTAGGAGGGGCAGGACCATGTGCAGGGGATGCTTGTCAGATGCACGCCTACAGAAAGGGTAATGTTTCTCCCTTTAGAAATAACATGGTGCTGTCATTTTATATTTATTTATTTATTTCGTTTGTTGAGGCTGGGAATTAGAAGTAATTAGAGAGTTTAAAAAGAAAATAAAAGAATTCTGTTTACTTGTCAGCATTTGTTTGGAAATCTACCATTAGCCAGGTTAGAAAATGATTTGTTACTAATGTGTCCGTCAAGGGCAATGTCTGGAGTTTGGTTTTACATTTATGTTTGTAAGAAAATTACAATATAAATATAAATGAGTTGCATCAGTTATTTAAACTAGACTGGACAGGGCACTAGAAAATACATGTTGGGAACATTTCCTGCACCAGCAGGGAGATGAACTAAGTGACCTAGCATGTCTTTTCCACCACAGACTTCTATCATTTCTTTATTAAGCGAGGATGATTGATACCAAATATCCCTCTATGCTGCTACCCCTTTTCGCTTTGCTGGGTATCTGTATGCTTTCTGGGGGAGCTGACATCTTAGGAGAATGGCTATAGGGAAGTACTAAAGTGGATTCTTCATCCCAGTGGCTGAGAACTGAGGAAGGTCACACAATGGCTTGTGTAACCATAGCAGCTTTGTTGTCATGGCATGAGAATCCTCCGTCAGTTCTTCTGCTTTCACAAAGGAGCAGTCATCTAACATTGTGAGGTGTCTAATGTAAAGCCTGCTTTTTTGACATGGTTATCAAAAGCTATTTTCTGTCCAGACATTTACACAGACCTTGTGTTATCCATGATTTATCCACAATCCATGTTCCTCAATTGTGCTTAAGCATGGTTATAGTTGTAGTAAATCATATGTTGAAACACATAACTAAAAGGAACCATATAGTTATTACTAGCACTGGAACATTAAACAATAATACTCCATTGAGCACCAGCATCACTAACAAGTTTCTATCCGCCTGATCCTGAAGTACTAGTACAGGTATTTCCCCTCTCCCCTCCTCTCCTTCTTCCATCTCGAACACTATTTGGTCTCTGTGGTCTGAGAATTATACCCAGCTCAAATTAAAAAACAAAACCAAAACCCAACAAAACAAACAAACAAAACCACCAGGCATCAATATTTGCTTGGGAAGAATACACTGGATTTTGCCAGGGAATTGCACAGCCTGCCTTTCAAACTGAGAAAGCATTGTAACAAAATCTATATGAACATTATACTATGAACTAGGAACAATTCAGAAACAGGTGGAAGGTATTTCAGGAAGCAAGGACTTTCTTCAGAAAGAAAATATAGGCTAATAGGAAGTAAAGGGAGAAATTCCAGAGATTCCTAAGTACGCTTTAATCACGTGTGACTTAAATTTTGATAAACGTACCGTGTGTACATAAACCATCTCTTGAATGACAGACAAGCAGAAGAAATAAAGTGACTGAAGTTTTTTGTTTTCTTTTTTTTTTTTTTTCTTTTGGTGATGAGCCAGTTTGAGAGCTTACTGTGAGCATATGGAGATAGCATATTTGCAAGTCCATCTCTGGAGGATTGCAAAAGGCCCTTAGCTTGTGAAAAACNTACAAATAGTAAAAAATAAAGGTTGTGAATTTTTTTTTTTTTTTTTTTTTTTTTTTTCTTTTGGTGATGAGCCAGTTTGAGAGCTTACTGTGAGCATATGGAGATAGCATATTTGCAAGTCCATCTCTGGAGGATTGCAAAAGGCCCTTAGCTTGTGAAAAACAGCAATGTTATTTTTTTTAACGTTCCCTATATTTAGAGATTAAATCGCTCACTGCACAAACCCATTTGGAACAGGCGAGAAGGTGAAAAGGATAATCAGTACAGTCACTGGTCCGTGTTTCCTAAACGCTTTTGAAAACATTACTGTGCGCAGGCATAAAATTAGCGGCAGGACCTTAAAAAGGCTGGCATTTAGCATGACTTTTTGGAAAGTGACACCCTCATTTTTTTCTTGTAGGATATCATTAAATTTCAATCGCCCTATGGCAGTGCCTTTCCATTAATAACCAATTCACTGTGTCACTTTGGCTCTCCTTTGAAATAATGAGCCTTTGCTTCGCTTTAATAAATTTAAACATATTCTCAAGGCCAGGGAAGATAGGAAACCGCAGATGGGCTGAGAAAAACACGATTCATAAATCCTTAACTGCCTGAGATCGTTGAGAGCAAAACAAAGTAACACTCGTAAAATATTAAACAATCCCAGCTGTATGAGTGAAGCTTCATTAACAAAAATGGACTATTTACTGCCTTCAACAGAGCCTGTGGGTGGAAAGATTCAGAGAAATCTTCTGTAGAAAAACACTGTCATCCTCATTTTGATTCTTTAACCAACTGATGTCATGGTAGATAGTTATTTTACATAGCCACATGCAGAAACATTTTAGCAGAAAATTAATGATGCTCTGATTACATTAAATACCACAAATCATGCTTCATCATATAAGCAGGACTGAAGGAAAACAGAGAAATTTAACAGGTATTTTATCTTCAAAGAATTTGCATGCCAATAGAAGTTAAACATGACAAATTTTATTTAAATCATAAGGGATTTTTCTAGCATTGTAAAGTAAATATAGCTATATGAATAATGGCAGAGAAATCAAGGGATGGCATTGCTTCTGCTAGGAAGGCTTGTCAATTTATTCCACTATGTTATACTTTTCTTGCTTTAACCTTTATTAAGATGCAGCTAATTTTGTTTATACTCCTAGTTGGTACACAAAGAACCAAATCCTTTTTTTCAGTCTTTCATGTTTACTACTTATTTAAATTCCACCTGAGTTCTGCTCAGGTAAGGAGAAGGCAGGCTCTGACACAGACTTTGGTTTCAATCACACAAAGCTCAACCCTCAGATTCGTGAAGCTGATTTTGTGCTGCCCAATTAACATACGCAAATTCCCACTGAATTAACTGAAAAACTTGTGAAGACAGCTTTTGCCTCCCAGATCTGCCTCCAACTCCACTAGCTTTCTGCTCTAACTCTGTGTAGGTCCTGCTGCTTCCCCTTCCTCACCAATTCGGAGCACAAGATAAAACTTCCATGTGTCCCCCCTGGGAATAGAAGCCCATAATATTCCCAAACCACTTTTCAAGGGTTTTTTGAGGCTTAAAGTAAAACTAAGAAGGCTTACTTAGTAAAACAAATTTAAAAGATCAGGAAAACAGTTATAAGGATAGCACAGAATCTTGAAAGTGTCTACAGCAAGAATAACCTTTTGTGGTATCATGAAGGCTTTTTTAAGCCAATAATTGCATACAAGTTTAAAGAAGAATAGAGATCAGTGTCAGTTTACTAAATGCTAAGAACCTGGAAGTTCTATCTCTAAAGACAAGCTGACAATCGAGCGGACAGAATGTCAATACTTCTAAATATTTCAAGGGTAAAAATATTGCTTTCTACAATCCTTGTCATATTCAATGCAAGAAATGAAGTTGGATTTTTTTTCTTTTGCTGGCTGTCAGGGTTTTTTCCTTTTATCCCAGTGAAGGGCATAATTATGATTATTTAGCACAAATACACAGTGTATTTTTTTCCCTAAGGAACAATAGTTTCAGCCTAAATGCAAATATGAACATCATATTATTCCATATTTTAGTTAATAAATAAAAACTAAACCAAACAACATTTGCTTTATTTATTTCAAGATATTCCTCTTGTCTGTGAGAACCATTATGTACATGTGAAAAATTTAAAATCCTTTCTTAACACTCAGGGGGGAATTTTGACCTCTGCTAAGGCATTTCTGTTTCCTGTTCGAAATGCTAAGAATGTACTTAGCCCTCCTGGCTCCCACTACCTTCAGTGGAAGCCCTGAAAACCACCCAGGAGTTATCACCTTATAATCATTAGAGCAGTCATTTCTGTGCTTAGTAGACCTTCACTGTAGCTGATTTATATAATCAGGGTTAATTTATTCTGATTGCAAACATCTATACCGTAAAGTTTGAATGAATTCACAGTGATGCTCACTTAGCTCAGGATGCCCCCAAGACTTACACAAAAGTATGCTTCAGGATTTTTGTTTGGTTTGGGGGGTGATTTGATCCAGCATAAGAAAAGCTGCCGTACCCTTCCTCCCTGTGAATTTTGGGAGAATTTACTTGAGCTATGAGAAGGAAGAGGGTACAAGAAGCATGGTAAAGCATTGAAACACTAGAAGCAGTGGTAAGCCAGTAGCTTTAATACTGAAGTTACCTGTCTGCATGAAAGTAGCAATTAGGCTTTTGACAATAACAACCTTAGACAGATTCAGAAAGGAAAACTACATTTGCTTCAAAGGTTTTAAGCGTAGGTAGAAGAAGGACTATAGGTGATGTGTTCCTTAACCCAGCAGAAAAGGCAGTCATTATTTCCTCTGCACACCAAGATTGGCTAGTACTAGTTTTCAGCTTCTGCTTTCAGAAAAGAAAAAAAACGAAACAAACCAAAAACTTGTATCTAATCCTTAAAAATTAAGGGGTAAATGTAAGCCAATCACGAGATAATTTTTCCTTTAATTAATAAAGAAGGTAAAAGTTTCCCTTTGTACATATATATAAAAAAATGAACATAGCTTGCATAATGCTCCATTCCCTTTGCTGTTTTTTGCTGTTAGCGTTGAATTACAACAGACTGGATGCTTCCCAATTTACAGTCTTTCAAACTAATATACAGATTGGCAGGGAATGCTTCCACAGGTTTTTCCTATTGATGTGTGAATCATAGAATCATAGAATAGTTAGGGTTGGAAAGGACCTGAAGATCATCTAGTTCCAACCCCCCTGCCATAAGCAGGGACACCACGCACTAAACCGTGCCACCCAAGATTTCATCCAACCTGGCCTTGAACACAACCTCCCTGGCCAACACATTCCAGCATCTCACCACTCTCACAGGAAAGAATTTCTTCCTTAGATCCAATCTAAACCTCTCCTGTTTAAGTTTAAACCCATTACACCTTGCCCTGTCACTACAATCCCTAATGAGGAGTCCCTCCCCAGAATCCCTATATGACCCCTACAGATACTAGAAGGCTGCTATGAGGTCTCCACACAGCCTTCTCTTCCCCAGGCTGAACAGCCCTTACTTTCACAGCCCGTCTTCGTATGGGAGATGCTCCAGTCGCCTGATCATCCTCGTGGCCCTCCTCTGGACTTGTTCCAACAGCTCCATGTCCTTTTTATGTTGAGGACACCAGAACTGCACACAATGCTCCAGGTGAGGTCTCACGAGAGCAGGGTAGAAGGGCAGGATCACCTCCTTCGATCTGCTGGTCACGCTCCTTTTGATGCAGCCCAGGATACGGTTGGCTTTCTGGGCTGCAAGCGCACACTGCAGTTGGCTCATGTTCATGTTCTCATCAACCACCATTCCCAAGTCCTTCTCTGCAGGGCTGCTCTGAATCTCCTCTTTGCCCAACCTGTAGCTGTGCCTGGGATTGCTCTGACCCAGGTGTAGGACCCTGCACTTGGCACGTCATGCAGGTGCTTTTTCCCAAAGGACAGTCTGGTCTCTACCCTATCTCTAAGACTTCCCTGTCAAGAGGGTCTACCAGCATAAGTTACTGTGGTATTTGTGATGCAGATACCTGTCTACTCATTACTGAACCTGATTTCTCAAAATAACCAAAGGATATTAACTTTTGGCCACTCTCAGTTTGCAGTAGATTTGGACTGG
>NDXB01021926.1:283892-291590 GCA_002631895.1 Agapornis roseicollis | reverse complement strand
TGAAGGAAAAAAAAAAACAACACAAACCCCCCCCCCACCCCCCCAAACCATAGCTGCATTAGCCAGCTGAATTTCTAAATCCACACACACACACACATATATATATATGCATATAATAGGTTCTTAACCTGACCCAAAATGTGACTGGTTAGATTTTATTCATGCTGACTTTCATAGGTATCTCCTATGAAGACGATCAATAATATATACTCTTCTATCACAAGTCATATATGGTAAGCTCCTTCAGTGCATTCAGAACTTTTCTGTGCTCAGAGATGTCTGACACCCATTAATTGTAGTAGTCATTTTCTGGATGCTGAACTGGTTAGAAATACACTCAGTGGAAAAAAAAAAAAATGTGGGGAAAGAAGAGTCCAATATTATTTTCAAAATGACCCATAAGAAATGTTCCTAAAAACCAATCAATCAACCAACCAAACAAACAAAACGTATTAAAATAGTATAATGTAGCTTCGGAAAAATAGGTATGTATTTGTCCTAGGTTACCAAGTGCTGAAATGTCCCCATTTTTAGTGATAACTTTAACAATTGTTTAAGGCATTTTAGCTGTAATTGCAGGGCTTTTCTCCAGTGTACAACAAATACCTTACATTGCCAATCTCCTTTTGTCTCACTGCCAAGGTCAAGACCAAGAAACAGACTGAGTTTTTCCACTTTGTTAATCCAGGGTTTCTGGAGTTTTTTAGGAAATACAGGAAATTCTACGTGCCTAGTAAAAAGCAAGTTTACTTTGTGTATAATTTGTATAACAGTGGGCAACAGTATCAAATGTTCTGCACCTGTTTTACACTCCAGCACTGTAATTTCTGCAAAGTAAACAGTAGATCTCAGGGTCAGATTACAAATTCTAGTAGACTGTTTGCTAGATTGCTGCTTTGTTTAACCTTTACACTTTCATTTAGAAAGGAGAAAGTATCATTGTCACACCAAGAGGGCAGTTAAAGAGTTTTAATTAACTGTGGAGGTAATTAGACCTCCCAGTTTAACAATTATCAGACAATTCTTTTCTCCTCTCAGTCCTTTAAAGTCGCCCAGTTTTTTATAAGGAACAAAATTCAGTTCATAAATACTTTGCAGAAAAAAAAGTGGATAAAAGACTACACAGAAAGAATTACTGATTCCCCTGAGAAATCATCTATTTCCTTTTTCTAATTTAATAACAAGTCAAAATCTATCAGGTTCTCATCCACCGTTCCTGCCAAAGTCCAGTTCTAATTTGATTGCTCCGTTTATTAGTCCCCCTCCCTTCAGCCTCCTGAGGCCCTGTTTGGCCCATATACATGGTACTCACATGTATGTTAAAGGTTTAAGATAAAAACCTCACTCTCTTTCCCAATAAAGTTTGCTGTTGACAACTGTACTTTTAAAAGAGTCTGTCCTTAAAATTATTTGAAATCTCTCATCTATCTCTCTCCCCCCTTGCAGAAGATAAGATCTCTAGTCATGGGGGACATTGCCAATCAGTTCTGATTCTCAACTTCAGTTTTCAAGATGTAGATACACTTCAAAAAGCAAGTAGTAGCGATTGTATCCACAGAGTCAAGGCAGGAATCCACAACATTAACTTTTGGAGCACAAAACATAATTCTAAATGTAGATATATTAAGTATGTATACGCGGGTCCTTAAGGCAATAAAATGGAAAGTAATACAAAACTTTGTACAACGGTTCTTTTTAAAGAAGAAGAAAAAAAAAAGGACAGGACGTCTTTTGCTTTCATTAATCAATGCAGCTTTGCCTGAGTTAACTGCACAACAGGTGTAGATTCGGGCATACCTCTCGTATTATTTTGTTAAAACCTATTTCCTACACACTTGTATTCTGATAGACACCCTTTGCTAAACACAGTGCCTGTTATACTGACCGTGCATTTGCATGCATATAGAACTGTTTCAATGCCATCCATGTGACGGCCCTAAATTTTAAGTAAATTTCTCACCAGTACAGAAGTGGATGGTACAAAGACATGACTCAAACAGGTCACAAAAGCACCGACAGAGAGGTGACAGTGACAGTGACAGATTGGAGCACTGAACCCATGTCTGTACATATAAAGTGTTTTTCTTTCCTCAACATTTTTTTTTTTTTTGGTAACATTTAATTATTACAAAATGTCTTTTGGACACATAGGTAAGAATTTTGAATAACATGAACCCATACTCATTTTACCTGTATTCACTTAGGAAAAGAAGACAATTTAGGTTACTAGTGGCAAGCAAATTATCATGCTTTAAATTTCATTTGGAAGTTGATAAGATAACCAAAAAAGAACAAAAATTTAAAGAAAAGCAGGAGGAAGCTAGAAAAGCATAAAGAGCTGAAAGTGCTGAAATGACATAAGGAGGCAGCCAAGAAAAGAACAGCATTTGGCCAGAAGGAATATTTTCTCTTTTGGTTGAATTACTGTGTGAAATAAAAGTGAAAACAGAAGACCAACATCCAACACCAGCTCAGGAGTTTGAGGTGCCATCATAAATCTCTTGAGATTTGCTCTCATTATACTAACCCCCCCCAAACCATAGTATAGTTATAAGCCTTGTGAATTCTCAGTCGCTTATCATTTATTCTACATCTAATAAATCCTTATTTGTAATATGCACCATATAATGGAGTAGTAAATATTTCCAATTAGCTTTAGTGTCACAGTCCTCAAAACCTGATGCATTTATGTTAATATAAAAGCGTACATGGAACATTTTATCATGCATTAGAGATTTTAATCAGGTAATCTGCATGGCATCTGGAAACCTAAGCAGAGGCAAAGTCTGCTATAACAAAGGCACTGTAACAGTTCACCTTCAGTGAAGAACAATAATGCATTATTAAATTCACTTTCCTGCTCAGTGGTTACACTTAGCTGACCACAGCAAATTTGCTCTCTGCCTGGTCTTCACAAGTTGGCAGAAAAATAGATTCTGTCACATTTAACGGGTTCTGAAAATGACAGGATGCCTCTCCTGGTTTAACTATAAACCATAATCTTTCAGAAGTAAATATAATTACAAATGCCTTTTGTCACGTAGTTCTTAGGAAGGATATTACATGTGGGTTATTAGAGTAGTAGATCTCACTCTGTAGTTGAATATCATTAGAAGCCAGAAATGTTACTGCACAACAGCAACTTCAAAAAAAGAATTAGATTTCTATTTTTCTTTGATCATAAATGACATCATAATTCTTAGAAAACAAGGATACAGACATCAAATTCCTTCAGTATGGTCAAACTATTATCACAAGATACTACTTCTTTAACATCAAAGAAAAACCTATGTTCTCTTTTGTCTGAAATAGTTTTAGTCTTATTCTACGTCTCTAATTTTCTTTGTTTTACATACATTCGGCTGAAGGATCTTTTAAGAAAACTGCCTTCAACTCAGGATTCAGTGATGAAGAATTATTGATTAGGAATTTAATTAGCAAAAGTCAGCACAGTTATATACAACAGAACCTGGTTCTCTTTTGTTTCCAAGGACTTCTACCACGCTGCAAGCATGATAAGAATCTGCTTCATATGATGACATTCACTTTCTGGTAGAGATCTTGAACCAACCCTGTATACCACTTAAGTCCCAGTGAAGTGCAATTTAGGTTCCAATTAAGATCTGTTAAAGAATTTTAATTAGTTTTGTGTAGGTAACTGCTTTAGCAATTACAAGTCACAGTTTTTCTCCTGTAAGCTTTTCAATTCACCTAGTTTTCCTACACATATTTTAGCTCTAACTTGGGAAGTATGTAGGTTCTTTGAAAAACAAGCTTGGATCCGTTGATGACTTTTTACCACTTATTTAGGTTCAAAAAAAAGGCTTCTTAAGTGCTCAGAAGGAGCTTGGATACTGCAATGATACCATACGTGAAACTCACATGAAACTTAATATAGTCATTTTCCACCTAACTGGAATTACCATCTTGTATTAGGTACTAGTCTGTCCACAACATACTTAATTTAGGTCCCTAACACTGAAAATTCTGTAAATCGAGAAGGGATCTAATACCGCAGGAAAAGTCTGCAGCTTAAATCCACCCTTTCTGAGAACAGCACTGCCACACTTTGGACAGGAAAACAACTGAACACTGAATAAATACTTCTGGGAGTTCTGATCACTCTCTAGAAGAAAGGTACTTCTGATCTTCTTTAAATGATTAAACACATGTCCATAGAATCATGGAATGATTTGGGTTGGATGGGACCTTTAAAACCTATCTAGTTCAGCCCTTCTACTGAGGGCAGGGGCAGATTTCACTACACCAGGTTCCCTGAAACTCTATAACCTGTCGCTGAGCACTTCCAGGAATGGGACAGCAAAAACTTCCCTGCAGAACCTGTTCCAGTATCTAACCACCCTCACAGTAAATAATTTCTTTCTCATGTCCAATCTAAACTACTTCCAGCTTAAAACTGTTCTCACTTCTGCTATCAAAACTGCCCTTGGTAAAAAGTCTCTCTTTCTTCTAAGGCCCCTTTAAGTATTGAAAGGCCACAACAAGGTATTGCTGGAGCCTTCTCTTCTGTTTGAACAACGCAAACTCTCTCAACCTTTCTACATAGGAAAGATATTTCATCCCTATGATCATCTTTGTTGCCCTCCTCTGGAAGTGCTCCAAAAGGTCGGTGTCTTTCCTGTGCTGAGGACCCCAGAGATAGATACAGTACCTCAGGTGGGGTTCCACCAGAGCAGAGGGGAAGATCCCTTGACCAGCTGGCCACAGTTCTGTTTTTGTCAGAGGTGAACAGTGGTGGTGATGATGAAATTTTCCAGTTATCTATAAAAACACTTCACGACATAGGACAAGGTTGTTTTCCCTCTGCTACCTGAGGAAATTCAGCCACAACTAGCTAATTCAGCAAGGTATTTTAATCATTCTCCTTTCTGCCTGTGAAGAAAATCCAGGTTAAACCTGGGTTTAACCTTTTGTTAAACCTGTTTCCTGATTACTTCCTCTGCTAAGATCAAAGCACTGTATGAATGAACATCACTTTACTGCTTGCTTACCTGGCCACTCTCTAACCAACACATGTGGACTCCTAAGTTCAACCCACTACTCCTATTGCCTATCTGCCACAAAATATTGCAGTACAGTAGGGACTAGACTTCAGTCTTTTTCTTCCAAAAGAATGCCCTAACCACCAAGTTTCACTTGCAGCCACACTAATGGTCCCTTTAGCCATACACAGCCATACAGGTGTGGTCAGGGATTAAGGCTGCCCATGCTACTTGCTTTTTATACTCAGTTCCTGGCTTAACTTCACACTAACCTAACACTCCAAGACAGATGTGCTCAAATTACTGTGCAAAGTAATGTGGATATAAGCTTGTTCATACCACTCAGGTCTTGAGATAAGACAAGCTTCTGTCATCTTCTGTGTGTCAGGATGCCCACAGAATTTCTCCTATGGGATCCAATGAAAACCGGATTATGTTTTATAAACTGGAAACACTTCACATAACTGGGAGACTTAGGATTCAGTCAGCTACTCTGTAATGACATGGCATTGTGTCACCTTTCACTTTTAGGGCACGTAGAATTTTCACTAGCCTAACCTAATGAACTTAAATATGAAAATGACATTCCCTCCCCAAATGCAGATAAACTCGATTGAAAAAATAATAGCATTGCATTTAAATTATAACTATAGCCTTTGTTTTACATAGTTAGCATTCTAAAAGATGATAGGTTTGTCTAGATCCATAAATATTGTCAGAGTTCTGCATTCACATACTAATTTCAGTTATTAGGTACTTTTTGTTGGAAAACAGCAAATATCCAGCTTTCTTTTCTTTTTTTTCCCTCAAAAAACTCAAAGGTAGTAATTTCATATCTTTAGTAATACTGGTATTAATAATTTTACAGGTTATGGTGGATAACAAATACTCAGTCACAGAAACTAACCTTTCCTCTCCTGACCCTTGCAAGTATACTCAATTATTGCAATCTGCACAGTCAAGTAAAGCATCCCACTGGTTTCAGCGGGTAATCTTTCCAGTGGCTGCAAATGCTTGCAGAGTTAAAAACTATGCCTACTTTGAAAACAAACAAACAAACAAGTAACTTGCCTAGATCTCCTAGAAACCCTCCCAAAAGCAGAAGGCATTTATAACAGGGACTTTAGCATTCATCCTCTGTTTTGATGTCCAGCACCCCCAACAACATCCATATAATCTCATATTTTGCCTATTTATCCTTCTACACTGGTAAAAGGGTTGTAATTGTTTGAATCTTCATTGGCTTATCTAGTGTCATAGAACCATAGAATAGTAGTTCCATAGCTTAAGGATAACTAAGTTTAAGGATAAGTGTATGTACAGCTCTTGGAAAAACATCAGGAATGCGAGCTCCATGTCCTAGCACACAGTCATAGAATCATAGAATAATTAGGGTTGGAAAGGACCTTAAGATCATCAAGTTCCAATCCCCACTGCCATGGACAGGGGTGACTCACACCAGACTATGTTGCCCAAGGATCTGTCCAACCTGGCCTTGAACACTGCCATGGAAGGAGCATTCACATTTACCACTGTTTTAGGCAACCTGTTCCACTGCCTCACCACCCTAACAGTAAAGAGCTTCTTCCTTACATCCAACCTAAACTTCCCCTGTTGAAGACTGAACCCGTTACCCTTTGTCCTATCACTACAGTCCCTAATGAAGAGTCCCTCCCCAACATCCTTGCAGGCCCCCTTCAGATAATAGAAAGCTGCTATGAGGTCTCCACGCAGCCTTCTCTTCTCCAGGTTGAACAGTCCAAACTTTCTCAGCCTGTCTCCATACGGGAGATGCTTCAGTCCCCTGATCATCCTTGTGGCCTCCTCTGGACTTGCTCCAACAGCTCCACGTCCTTCTTACACTGAGGACACCAGAACTGCATGCACTATTCCAAGTGGCACCTCACAAGAGCAGAGGGGTAGGATCACCTCCTTTGAGCTGAAGGTCATGCTCCTTTTGATGCAGCCCAGGATACATCTATCTTTCTACACTTTTCAGACTCTAAGGAAGGGTTACTAAATTCTTTTATAGATCATTTTACCTATATAAGTAGTGAGCCATTATTTTTTTTTTTTATTGTAATGCTTGCAGAACTTCTCGAAGGAAAATTTCTAGTAAATAAAGATTTTTCAGAGCAGTAAGATCTGCAAACCTTCCACGCTTTCTTGAAATTCCTATCGATTTGCAAGAGTTAACCAAGAAACAGTGCTCAGCAAATATGTTTTAGAAAAGAAGAGCATATCTGAGACAACTGAAACAAAAGTGAGGGGTAGCAACTTACTAAACTAACTTAATTGCAGGTGATCATTTGACCATGCCCCAGATTTAATTATATTAACTTTATTATCTGCTTTTGAATTATATTGATTATAGACAGGATATAGTTTCTAATGTAAGTGCTGTCTCATGAAACTGTAGTCTCCTCTTGCCTTAAAGAAGTAGCCCCAATTGTCTCACTTAAATATTGAAATTCCTGAACAATCAAAATAGGGAAATAAGCACCTCTGAAAACCTGCTCAGGGAAAGCCAGTTTGCCTTGTTTAGGCACCTTCCTTCTTCAATTGTGTGTACAGGCTCCCAAGTGCTCCCGAAGGACAGACCATCTGCCTAAGTGAGGAGTTTGTCTCTCATTTGCTTTCCATGTATGGGGAATCAGTCATAAACATTGGACACCTTTATTCACCTGCCTTCCTT
>NDXB01021926.1:268892-278892 GCA_002631895.1 Agapornis roseicollis | reverse complement strand
GTGGGCTAATGCCAACCCCATGAAGTTCAACAGTGCAAAAGGCAAGGTCCTACACCTAGGTTGAGGCAATGTCAGGCACAGCTACAAGTTGGGCAGAGAAGAGATTCAGAGCAGCCCTGCAGAGAAAGACTTGGGAATGGTGGTTGATGAGAACATGAACATGAGCCAGCTTCAGTGTGCGCTTGCAGCCCAGAAAGCCAACTGTATCCTGGGCTGCATCAAAAGGAGTGTGACCAGCAGGTCGAAGGAGGTGATCCTGCCCCTCTACTCTGCTCTGGTGAGACCTCACCTGGAGCATTGTGTGCAGTTCTGGTGTCTTCAACATCAAAAGGACATGGAACTGTTGGAACGAGTCCAGAGGAGGGCCACGAGGATAATCAGGGGACTGGAGCACCTCCTGTATGAAGACAGGCTGAGAGAGTTGGGGCTCTTTAGCCTGGGGAAGAGAAGGCTGCGTGGAGACCTCATAGCAGCCTTCCAGTATCTGAAGGGGGTCTATAAGGGTGCCAGAGAGGGACTCTTGATTAGGGACTGTAGTGATAGGACAAAGGGTAATGGGTTTAAACTTCAACAGGGGAAGTTCAGGTTGGATATAAGGAAGAAATTCTTTCCTGTTAGGGTGGTGAGGCACTGGAATGGGTTGCCTAAAGAAGTGGTAAATTCTTCATCCCTGGTGGTGTTCAAAGCCAGGCTGGACAGAGCCTTGTGTGATATGCTTTAGTGTGAGGTGTCCCTCCCCATGGCAAGGGGGTTGGTACTAGATGATCTTAAGGTCCTTTCCAACCCTAACTATTCTATGATTCTATGACTGTATAAAGACTATTCTAAGGTCTAGTACATGAAGGACACATAATGACCATTGAAAAGACAAACACACACAAAAAATAATCAAAAGAAGAAAAAACTTTCAGGGAACTGTTTGGGGCACGAGGCAGAGGGGAATTGTACATGCAGAGTTGTTTCAATAGACTGAGAATAAATCAGATCTTTTGTGCACATGTAACTCTTTTGAGGCTATACAGTCAGATACGTCCATGCATGTAAGTCACTGTAAATACACAACAGCCACTACGCATACAAGCAGTTGGGCTGCAATGAGTCCAGTTCACCTGGGATGTGTTGGAGCTGATATTCACATATCTGTCTAGTGAAAACTCTACAGCAAATCTTCCACAAGTTGTGTCAAAACTGCTATTACTACCCTACCAAAATAAAGGTCCCTAGTAGCAAACAAACCTGCACAAGTACCCCACTGGAGGATGGCTTACTGAGAGTCTCTAGAAATATCTAATACTTTGCTAAAAAATAAATAAAAAAAAAATGGAAGTTGGTGCTACTTCTTCCTGCATACACATACTATTCATGTCTTCTTCAATAATACGAAAGGTTTCTGTGTTTCCTGTGCAACAAAACCAGATGTTTTCTGGCTTCCTAGTAAATAACAACCCATTAAGAAAAAAACCTTGCAATTTCGTTTTCCACCTTTGTAGTCCATTAACCGTAATAGCTTTTAATGTATTTCAAGCATTCTTGAGCCTCTTGGGCTGAGTGAAAAGACGCACCAACAACCAGAGTGTCAAAACGTTACTTTGGTGATACCAGCTTTGTTGAAGCTTTCATTTACTGGATCTTTATATTATCTGTCATAGGTCACAAATTTGACTACTATCTGTTTAGAGTTTAAGAAGTATTTAAAGCTCAAATCAAGATCACGTTCACAATGTAATAGATGATGTATAAATTCATAGCCTGAACTCAGAATCTTAAGGAATTACCAACTAAAATAATTCCTTCGTGTATATATGCATATATGAAAAAATTAAAACTAACAGATAAAAGTATGTTTACACAAGCAGCTGGACAGTAGATCTGTGCAAGAAAATTCCTCTGTACATCAAGAAGTAACAAATGTCTTTAAAAAAGTGCTTTCTCAGGGGACTAACTGAAATCATAACAGACTAGAAGAAGAATTTCAGCAAAGTTCTGGATCATTTGTTTGTTAACTTTCCTAGAAGACAGCTCATCCATGCTAAACATTCCTTTGATTTGTTCATATTTATAAAATATACTCATATGTGTTTCTATATTTATTAAGGCAAAACTGAACATTAAATAATAAAATAAAAATTAAATAAAAAACTGAAAATGTATCGGCAGTGAGCACTTGCAGCCCAGAAAGCCAACTGTATCCTGGACTGCATCAAAAAGAGCATGACCAGCAGGTCAAAGGAGGTGATCCTGCCCCTCTGCTCTGCTCTCATGAGACCCCACCTGGAGCATTGTGTGCAGTTCTGGTGTCCTCAACATCAAAAGGACATGGAACTGTTGGAACAAGTCCAGAGGAGGGCCACGAGGATGATCAGGGGACTGGAGCACCTCCTGTATGAAGACAGGCTGAGAAAGTTGGGGCTGCTCTGCCTGGAGAAGAAAAGGTTGCATGGAGACCTCATAGCAGCCTTCCAGTATCTGAAGGGGGCCTATAGGGATGCTGAGAAGGGACTCTTGATTAGGGACTGTAGTGACTGGACAAAGGGTAATGGGTTTAAACTTAAACAGGGGAAGTTCAGGTTGGATATAAGGAAGGAATTCTTTATTGTGATGGTGGTGAGGCACCGGAACAGGTTGCCTGCGAAATGGCCCATCCCTGGCAGTGTTCAAGGCCAGGCTAGACAGAGCCTTGGGCGACATGGTCTGGTGTGAGGCATTCCTGTCCCTCATGGCAGGAGGGTTAGAACTTCATGATCTTAAGGTCCTTTAACAACCCTAACCATTCTATGATTCTATGATTCTAAGGTGAATGAGCATGCTTGATATATATTTACACTATCTACATATTATAAAGGAATTTACTGCTATAATACACAATGAATATCTAACTGTATAGGATCACATATTATTAGTTCTCAGCTTGATGCATGACTTCTAACAGTAAAATACAGTTCTAATTTTGTAATATTTAAATTATTTTCCATTTTGCACTAAAGGTATTTTTGAATTTTAATATTCTATTATTTAAATATTCTATTCTATTATTTTAATATTCTATTAGACAGAGTTCTCAGATTGCTCACGTGTCTACAGGGGAACATAATATGAAAACAGAGAGAAAGACTGGAACCCTTTAGTATGTGGATTTGATAAAGTTATACCTTAATTGCTGCTATCACAGTAGTCAAGGAGCAGTTATTGTTGACTATGTGAAAATAACTTAAGAAATTTCCATTAATATTATAATTTAAAAGCTCTTATGAAAGAAATAGTTTAGCTTCCTTTGTGATCATGGTGAATATTTTATATTTTGTTGTAGAAAACAGCATGCATATTTTCAACAAGAGAGTGTCCTTCCCATAACACCTCAAATAACATGTTCAATTTAAAATGTAAGCATGACATTCAGGCTTCATTTGCTGTTGGTGTCAATCTAAAAAAATATAAATTGACGCGGACAGAAAATTCTAATCTGATGCCCTAGGGCCAGATCCAATAAAACACTTATGCATCTAAATTTGGTGTTAAAGCAACTAACTTTTATGTGTTTGTTGTATTGTCATACCCCCTTTCCCCTTTCCCCTCCCCCCCCCGGGGAATCTTGGAGTGAAGTGAGCTGGGTCTTACATCTTTACAGTGTTTAGGGTAGGGATGCTAGGCAGGCACCAGTTACCCAAACCAGGTGTGCAAACTGGGATCTAATGAAGTCAAAAAGTAGGAGTGCAGTCTGTCTAAAGTTATCAGAAAATCATATGCTTCTACCAGGAGCTCGTAAATAGATAAACTTTGGCAACAGGACCATGCTATGAATTTCACCTTGCACCCCCACATAGCCAGAGTCTGGGTCATAAGGGCAAAAGTATATTGGTAAAATACACCTCCCTCTTTTACACAAAGGACAGTGATTAAGGATACTGCCCAGAAAATTTATTACAAGTTCAGTTCTTTCTTTGGTCTACAAGGAATTAGGGGGGTGTGTTTAAGTCATTGATTACTCTGAACTCTTTTTTTTTTTTTAAGCACTTCAGATCAATGAGCAGAAAGAGTATCAGGATTCAGCTGTCCAGTCTTTAGGTTCTCTGCTAGTTCCTCTATTCTGTCCTATTTCTGTACTTAACAGACAGCATCACTTAATAGTTGAATGAGTATTTAGCTCCATAAAACCATCAAAACCACAATTTTTGCACAGACTGGGAGATCTGCAGGACCTCAGATAACAGCTGAGGAGGATAAGTGATAAAATATACCTTGCCAAAACTGAGGGACTATCTAAAGAAGACTCTTTGTGTCATAGAAAACACCTGAAAAGACTCAGAGCCTTATTTTTAACTTAATAAAAAAAAAAAATTGATCTTTTTTAATATGACTCCTGTACTTCACAAAAGTCCTTCTTGCGAAATCTGACCTAATAGAACCAAACATGCATCATCAAACAGTCCATAATTACAGGTTACAAAATCAGATACTTGGTTTTGATAATGACTGTCAAGTAAAATTTGAAAACCAGCTATGCTTTAAAAAGGAAAAAATCCTGGAAATCTAGGCTAATTGACTTCTGTGGTCATACAGGTAATGACATTTTAAGTTACGCATGAACTATCAGGCAGACATGCTCTGCATTGTCTCCTGTAGTCCTCCCTAGTCCAGACTAGGAACCTGGCTGGACCACAGCATAACTCTTAGCAAAGATACGTTTTCTCAGGGAACCCAGGGAGTGGGTGGAACTTCAAATGTGTACATTTGGTCTTGCCCTATCATGAAGCTAGGACAAGGCCAAGTTGCACATCTGGAGTCAGCAGCTAGAAAATGTTCACAGCACCTATGGGCTACACAGGGTCTTTGATAACAGAAACTCTGGTTTCCTGCAACAAATACTGACCTAAAGCCTAACACAAAATTTCCAGTTTTAATCAGACCTATAAAAACTAATGTGATTCTTGGTGGCATAATGACAACCTGACTCCAATGGAAGGTGAGGTCACTCAAGACTGCACACGCTGGAACCTGAGAACAGATTTTGAAGACAGTCTAAAGGCAAATTTAAGACAATAAACAAAACTAGACCAGAGAATACTGGTAGCTTAAACTCCTCTTTGCCACTAATATTAATTCTGACTGAATTTTGAATAAAATGCATGTGATATTTGAAAGCCTGAATGCCCTCAAACTGTTATTCAGTTTGCAAGTGCCAACATACTGTTTCTAAATATATTACATTATGTTGCATGGACTGGGTAAATTAGCTCCTTTGGTTTATGTTTATAACAGTAAAATGCTATTTTCTTTCCTCTTTCCAACTCATAGATCAGGTCAGAGAAATGATTCACCCCTCTGACATATGTTAAGTCTTTTCAAAATTTAGTATGTTGATCAGTTGCCTCTGATATAACTTTGCTCCTCCTTTAAATTCTCTGTTGGCTGTAAATAAATTGTTCCCTGATTTCAGATTAGTTGAGAGATTTTTTGTCTTTTCAGTTTTTTTAATGGAAAAGGAGACACAAAGAGAGAAAACAGGGCCTTCTTTACTAGGCAGGATTTCCCAGGTTCAATTAAAAGCCATTTAGTTGAAGCTAATAGATTTCTGGAAACAAAGCAAAAGTGGCTTAGAAAAAAACACAATAATGTTTAAATACTTCATAATACTGAATTAGAACTCCTGTTTTCCTCTTTTTCTTCTGAATCAGATGGTGAAGGTGATCATGTTTCAAAAACAGGAGTATCAACTCCTGTATATGTGTGTTTGCATTTATAAATATGGTTTCATTCCAAATGAGCTGCAGTGGTAAGCAAGAGTTTGGAAATCTGATTGCAAGATCACAGTGACAGAAGTAGATAATTACTATCTCCACAACTACCTGTAAGTTAGATCACTTGTTTTAATACAGATTAGATAAGTATTAAAGTTACAAGATTGGTATGAGAGACATGATAAATGTAGTCATGACAGAAAACAATTTTTAATTTAGTATACCCTATCAATCTAGATAGCCCATGAATATTTACCATTAATTCAGTAGCTAGAACAGGAGGGAGAAAAAAGAACAAAAAATAGAAGGCTTGACCTAAACAAGGACTGAAGAAAAAAGAGTTCTCAGCAGTTTTACTGAGGACAGATCTTGCAAAAATGTGAACTGGCAACAAGCTGGAAAATACATTTGGGCTACCATCAGAAATAAACCCTTCAAAAAGAATTCAATGACAAGCATAAATAGGAGCAATTCTTAATATGTACTTCTCTTTGCAGGATTTACCAATCTGATTACACTTAAATGAGTAACTTCAAAGGCTGAAATAAAATCATTTATGGAAATTCAAAACAAACCTATTTGATCACATCATACTTCACAGCAGGGATACAATTTGCAGGGGCTGAGTGAGGGCATAGTATAAGCTAAAACAGGTTGTGTGTGCAATGAACCAAACTAAATGGTTTATATAAAAGAAATGTTGTTTCCATTAATTTTTTCTAGTAATCCTATTAAAAATGCCACCTGTCCAGAATAGAATTGTCCAGATTTTAATTCTTTTTCATATCTCAGTGTTCAACCATAAGGCAGAAAAGGTATCATAGCCATAAAAACATGGCCCAAAATGTCTTTTTTCTGAAATTCTTATTACTGCAGCAGTTTCCCCAGCTCTGTTTCTATGCCTATCTATTATACCTTTTACTTTTTCTCTTGTGCTTAAAGAACTGATTTTTTTCAGAAGCCCAAAGAATATTTTTTCAATGGATATGTCATATTTCTAACCTCTATTTCACTAAAATATTTTTAGTCTGTAATTCACATATAAGTAAATATGACATCAATTTACCTTTTAAAATTCCACCACTGCCCCTCCAAAATCCCCTGTAACAACCCTGAACTGAAACTTAACTTTAAATACCAACAGAGATGAAATGGTGTCATAATCAGCATAAGTGCATGTGGACTATTCACCTAGATCAAACACTTTGGTCATATACTCAATTAAATTTAAATCCCATTATATAATGTGTACCAGCCTCATTTTATGCAATTGCCTAATTTAATGGCTTGGTATTAGCCTTTTTCCTTTTTGCACACATGGACTAATTTTCACGGTGCTCAGTCCCTTTGGGAAGTAGGTCATTAAAGTCAACTGGATGAAGACAGAAACTTCATACCTAAACAGTGTTGTAGAAGGGTCAGCAACACAACAGTAATGTAAAGCTGTTTTTCACTCATCCTTCTTTGTAATATTTATAAAAATCCTCCTCATTTAAATATTGTTCATTAATCTCAAGGACCACAAAGGAGAAGAATCAAGGAAGCTATCATTCTGTTACAGTTTAATTTGTGAAGCAAAAAGCAAACAAGCAAAAGATCCCAATTAAAAAAATAAAAATCACAATTATAATACTATTTGGATGTTGAGACAATACTTGTTTTACACTGAAACAGTACAATAATGATACTCATATTACCTTTCTCAATGTGCATTCTTTTTGTCTCATGTCCCACATCATGACCAGCCAGATCACCCTCCTTAGGTCCAGGCAAGACATTAGGTGACAAACCCATCAGCATTTGGTTCATAGATAGCCCGTTCTGATGGACAGCTGCTAGACACAAGCACAGGCAGAAAGAAAATCAGCTGTTATATTAACAATACACTTCTGTACTTGTACAGTTTTCCTCTTAATTATGTAAGAGCTCTAACAACCACAAAGTTACTTAATTTGTGCTATCAGTATCCATAGTTTCTTCCTGTTACTTCTAGTTCCAAAGCAATTTTGAAAAAGAAGAGTTCAGTATCTTTGGACAAAGTTGGATACTTAAGAGTAGTTTCTTGTTTATTTAACAAGAACTGAAATGCAAAATGAAGCAAGCCCTAAAGGCACAAAAGTTTCTGAGTTACTTCTTTTAGTTAGCTGCAAAAAAAGTCCTGTATCAGTATTCCCAATATGCAGTTCCTAACTTCCCTAAATAAAGCACTGTGGCCTTCCAGGTGATGAACATGTTTTCAAAATCCACTGTGCAACAGTAGGATTGCTTATTTGCTCATCAGACAGCTTGACAAGCTCTTTCCAACAGTTCTCAAACAGACCTTCATGACTCTCAAAACACACCTCAGAAACACATACAGGGTGGTTTATATCCCTATGCTTTTATCCTGAAAAATTGTATTTGCAAGAGGTTTATGCTATTTTTAATAAAGCATTTCTTTATATAAAACCCTTATTTCTGTAGCCTACATTTACTCTTGCTGGCACCACAAAAGCAGATGTACTTAAGGTGTGATATTAACAATCTGATAAGAGAGAAAAAGAGTTGTTCTATAAATAAATAAATTACTGAAATGATCCAGCATTTAAGGAACTCTGTTATGGTCACACTGGAATAAGTATACCTCTCTGCTGGTAAATAAGCAGAGTAAGCTGAATTTGTTTACAAAAAAAAAGTGTCATTCATTAGGAAAAACAGTAACTATCTCTCTATTTAACTTTTTCTTTGTTTTAAACAGAACAATAGAAAAGGTCTGCAATGTTTGGTTTGGTTTGGGTATTTTTAGTATAATAATCAATTTTAAAAAAAGAAAACCAACCTAAATTACTTATCCAGGTTTATAAGATCTTTTTTCCAGAACTTTCCTTACGAACTCCCTGGTAGGTTGACCCTGGGTGGATATCAGATACCCACCAAAGCCACTCTATTGTTTTCCTCCCCAGGAGAGAGAAAATATAACAAAAGGCTCTTGGGTCAAGCCTAGGGAAATAGTTAGGTCACAATATATGGAATGCCAGCTTAATCTGCAATCTGAATCGTCCAAGTGATAAGAAAACAGAATTTTCAGCTTGTCATGGTCAGGGCTCATTTCTTTTCTTTGGTAAGTCATTTTTCATCACATAGTAATGAAAGATCTTTCATCAGAAGGTCAATGAAGAGTTAGCTTCCTAAGTCTGCAGAGAGCCTGAAAAGGAGCAGTCTAAAAGATGCATGTGCTGCTTTCTAATCAACATGACTATGTATTTCGTATAGGTTTTTCTTGGCCTTCTATCTGCATGCCACATCCTCTAGTTTCATCTACTAAAAAATTGCACTGTGGGAAGATGCCCTGAAAGCACAAAAACCTGCAATTGAGCAATAATAAAAGGAATGGCCAAGCACAATATGAATTTAAGCAAATATCCACAAAATGTGTATACAACCTTGATTTCCAGCCTTTTGCACTGGAATATCATAGAACTCAGGGTTTTTGCCATGTAATATACATCCTGTACTTGGAGCCTTGATAAAAATGGTATCACTCTGAGACACTATGGTTTAATTTAATTCCATCCCTTGTGAGCTATGAGGTGACAATACTCTCTGTATCTTATTTCTCACCATTCCAAATTTTTATATTAAAAAAATTATGAAGTACACACATTTTTTTTATTTATTTAACCTAATTCTTCTCTTTACCAAGCAATTCTACCATGTAAAATGTTGCTTATGAAGTCAGATTCAATTTAGAAATCAAACCAGAGTAACCAGATTAAATAAAATTCAATTTCTTTAAAAAATGTTTACACTACATGTTCAGTTCTAAAACTAATCTAGCAAATTGCTTCTCAGCTGCAATTCTGTATATCATAGCTTATATCTTTATGCTTAATATGACATGATGGCAGTTTATACCAGTACCTGTTAATGTAGCATCAGATATTATGATACCGTAAACTGGGGAACATAATGTTGGGAGATAGTTATTGCAGCTGAACTTCAGAACATGATACATTTGAGATCTATTTAAGATGAGGGCATTTTGATTAGAAAAACCAGCTGCACCTAATCAAATCTGAAGTGGTGACAAGGAGAAGAATGTGACCTACGGATTCTGTCTGAAGAGCTCTCAGTCCGTGCAGGAGAGCTGGACACACTGCTGCTTCGATGAGAGGATGGATGGCTGCCAGGTCTTCGGCCCTCTTCAAGAGAAGGAGCAGGAGAAGGGCTATCTGGAACACGTTCCTAGACCCCACAAAAATAATTACAGAAAAAAAAAAAAAAAA
>NDXB01021926.1:251379-261938 GCA_002631895.1 Agapornis roseicollis | reverse complement strand
ATGAAAAAAAGAAAAAAAAAAAAAAAAAAAAAAAACAAATAAAACCATAAAAAAAAAAAAAAAAAAAAAAAAAAAAAAAAAAAAAAAAAAAAAAAAAAAAAAAACAAAAACAAAAAAAAAAAAACAAAAAAACAAAAAAAACCCAAACAAAAACCAAGAAACCTGTATTAAAAGTTAAACTAAATAATTTTGATCATATAGATATAACTATAGTGTAAGTTGTGTTCTAACAAATTTATAAGGTGGGCCAGGTTAGATGGAGTCTTAGGTAACATGGTTTAGTGTACGGTGTCCCTGCCCATGGCAGGGGTAGTTGGAACTGACCTTAATCTGATCATGATCTTAAGGTCCTTTGCAACTCTACCTGTTCTATGATTCTATCATCCAGTTCCAACTCCCCCTGCCATGGGCAGGAACATATCACACTAAACCATGCCACCCAAGGCTTCGTCCAACCTGGCCTTGAACACCGCCAGGGATGAAGCACTCACAACTTTCTTGGCAACGCATTCCAGTGCCTCACCACACTAACAGGGAAGAATTTCTTCCTTAGATTCAATCTAAACCTCCCCTGTTTAAGTTTGAACCCGTTACCCCTTGTCTTATCACTACAGTCCCTAATCAAAAGTCCATTCCCAGCATTCCTATTGGCCCCCTTCAAATACTGGAAGGCTGCTATGAGGTCTTCCCCAGGCTGAACAGCCCCAACTCTCTCAGCCTGTCTTTATGTGGGAGATGCTACAGTCCCCCGATCATCCTCGTGGACATCCTCTGGATTTGTTCCAACAGCTCCATGTCCTTTTGATGTTGAGGACACCAGAACTGCACACAATACTCCAAGTGAGGTCTCACGAGAGCAGAGGGGCAGGATCGCCTCCTTTGACCTGCTGGTCATGCTCCTTTTGATGCAAGCCAGGATACGGCTGGCTTTCTGGGATGCAAGCGCACACTGAAGCCAGCTCATGTTCATTTTCTCATCGACCTCCACCCCCAAGTCCTTCACTGCAGGGCTGCTCCGGATCTCCTCTTTGCCCAACCTGTAGCTGTGCCTGGGATTGCTCTGACCCAGGTGTAGGACCTTGCACTCGGCATGGTTGAACTTCATGAGGTTGGCATTAGCCCATCTCACAAGCATGTCAAGGTCCCTCTGGATGGCATTCCTTCCCTCCAGAGGATCCACCGAACCACACAGCTTGGTGTCATCAGCAAACTTGCTGAGGCCGCACTCAATCCCACTGTCCATGTCAGCAACAAAGATGTTGAACAAGACTGGTCCCAACACCGATCCCTGAGGGACACCACTCGTCACTGGCCTCCAGCCTGACACTGAGCCATTGACCACAACTCTTTGTGTGCAGCCATCCAACCAGTTCTTTACCCACTGAGTGGTCCACCCATCAAATTGATGTCTCTCCAATTCACAGACAAGGATGTTGTGTGGGACAGTGTTGAATATGTTGCACAAGTTCAGGTAGATGACGTCAACTGCTCTACCCCTGTCCATTAGTTCCATAGCCCCATCGTAGAAGGCCACCAAATTGGTCAGGCAGGATTTCCCCCTAGTGAAGCCATGCTGGCTGTCACCAAGCACCTCGCTGTTTTTCATGTGCCTTAGTATGCCTTCCAGGAGAATCTGCTCCAAGATTTTGCCAGGCACAGAGGTGAGACTGACTGGTCTGTAATTCCCCGGGTCATCCATTTTCCCCTTCTTGAAAATAGGGCTTGTATTTCCCTTTTTCCAGTTGTCAGGAACTTCACCTGACTGCCATGAATTTTCAAGGTAAATGATCTTAAGCTCCTTTCCAACCTGAACTATTGTATGATTCTATGGTTAAGTCAAAATAAAGGAGTTCAGCTACATTTGGCCTAAGAAGTATGCATATACATATTTATATTAACACTTTTAAGAAAAATAAAAAAAAATATTGTAACCTGCAGATTTCCTCTGCTATGTTCAAGTTCACACAAACAGCTTTAAGATTCATACTTTCTGCTGTCATGATAAAAATAAAATTAAATATTAATTTGCTTTAAAATATTCTTTGAACTTTGCATGTGTATCACAATTTTAACATTTACTTTCCAAATATGTAAAAGCAGATATTTTTAGGAGCTGATAGTTTTATTTTTATTCTAGATCATTTATTGTAATGATTTCTTGCTATTTAAATATTTTATATTGAGTTATCTTTCTCCTTATATAAAGAAAACTTAATTTTACTTTGTGTATCAGATAATGAGGACATGAAAGTAGCTTTACTTTTCATGTACTTGTGCATATTTTTCTTTGCAGTCAAGACAAACACTTTAAAGTAATGTCAGAATTTCTGTTTTGATTGAACAAATGTCTCTCTAAATAATAGGTTACCTGAAATGTCACGCATTTTTCAGGTTAGGCATCTAAAAAGGGCATTTCTGCTAATTTTGGGTAGAAACAATTTTGCTCTTATTTCCCTTCTGTGAAACGGGCATAGCATACCCAGCTTTATCAGCACTGTGATATATTTAGAGAATTAGCAAAATTTAGCCTCACAGATTTAATATGCAGTGGAAAATTACTGTGTCACTGGTCACTTTTTCTGCTGGAGGTATTGGTTTCTTCTGCTTTACTCTTAATACTTTCTGTAAGTATTAGTAGCATTATATGGATAAAGTGTAACTTTTTTTATTCTGGCACACTGCTCTAAATTTTACAGAGTTGTTATTAATATGAGGTATGTCCTTCATATTTTCATATATCTTTCTGGTGTGTGAGAAAAGTGATGTAGTGAGACTGCTAACAGGATGAGCCTTTGAAACCATGGGCAGGTGATGAAAGCCACCTCATGTCTGAAGCATCCCCAGGTCACAGCTGTCACACGCACTGCAATTCATTGCTGTCACAATCTGCTGTCCCTGTTTGTTGTTGCTCTCCTCTTATTCATCCAACTCATATATCTAAACATTCTATTACAGAAAGACATCTAATGTTCGTGTCATGTTTGAAAGGGCACAACACTCTTCTGAAATATAATTCTAAAGATTTTAGAGCTCAGAGTTCACTGTCAAATCTAAGGTGTTGCTTTGTAAGGCTTCCCTTGTAATCTTTTCTTTGTCTCATCCCCTAAACATAGCAGGATAAAATGTTTGGTTAGTACACGATCTCAGCTTTATTCCAACTTCTTATCATGAAGAAATGAAATATTGCCTGGTAATAGAAAAGCATTTGAAGCTTTGTAAATTTAAAGATAACAGCACTGTGAACTCAGTGAATTGGAAGGAAAGGTCAGCAAGCCATCTACTGTGGCACTGTTCACAAAGGCAATTCTATTCAATGAGCCAGATTATTTATAATATGAAGACTCAGATTTTCTAAGACTTAATTTTGGGGTTTGTTACTTAATTAGATAAGGTTACTATTGATTTAGTTTTCAGAGTAGGTATTTCTCAAAGGTCTAACTTTCAAGCAGAGTTTAAACTTGTAAAGATCTTGTGCTCTAATTTCAAATCTACACTGTAATTTCACTATGAACTCCTACATGAGTGAATCACAGACTTTTCAAATCAACTTCTGGAAACATTATCACTGAGGAAAAACATGTCAGTAAAATTAGGGTTAAAAAAGGAGCCAGAAGATAAAGTAAAACAAAACCAAAAAGTCTAAAAATGGAGCAGTAAAATAAAGGAAGAATTGATTCTAATAACAAATGGTTTTGTGAAAGACAGCAACTTTGCTATTTACCCATTCATGTGAAAATAAAGAAAAAAGGTTTGACCTTCTCACATCTATTCTTTAAGGTATTTATTTTGATTGTGATATAAGTTATTATTCATAAACTTTGTATTGTCAGTGCAAGGTTCAAAAAGTATGCTGATTAGAGTTTCCTACTAAACTAGTCAGTACATATAATTCAAAAGACACTAAAGCCACAGCCTCTGACTATGCCTAGTGAGGAACAGGTAAATTGTCAGTGACATTATGTCTATGCCCATGGGATGAAATTTCCCTTAACAATGAACTTGTGCTTTTATATTGCTGGGGTTTATATTTCAATCCTGTTCAGTACTGACCCAGTCTCAAGGGAGGTGCCTACATGAGGCTTGGATCAGGGACGTTGCAGAGAGGCTGCCTTGTCTCGTAAGTCCCACTGACTGTTACCCACTTCTAGAGATATGTGTGAGTGCTAGGGATATAAACAGCAGTACCCTAGAGAACATAAAGAAGTACTGGGAGAGGTGGTTAGGTGCTCTGGAGCTCAAATTGTCTTTTCATCATTTCTCCAGGATATAGGGGAGGAACTTAAGAAAGCTAGGAAGACTGGACAGGTTAATAAATGGTTAAAATGGTGGTGTCATAGTCAAGGGTTTGGGTGTCTAGAACATGGGACTCAATTTGGGAGGCCAGGTCTGCTGGGGGCTGGTGGAGCTGGTCTGATAAATAAGGGGAAGAGTGGTTTTGGTAGAAAGCTTGCCAGACTGGTCAAGGATGCTTTAAACTAGGTGTGTTTGGGCAGGGGGGCATCACTCCATCCCAGCACTCCCAGTCAGTTGCCACCACCTATAATAAATGCTTGGAGCAATGTAGAGATATTCCAGCTGCTCCAGCCAATGAGACAGCTTCATTTGGAGATCAGCTCAGACACCTCTACACAAACACCCATAGTATGGGGAGCAAACAAGAGGAATTAGAGATGTGTGGACATCTATGGGGATATGATATAATAAGTATCACAGAAACATGGTGGGATGGCTCCTATGACTGGAGTGTTGGAATGGAAGGTTACAGGCTCTTTAGGAAAGACAGGCCTGGTAGGCAGGGAGGGGGAGTTGCCCTTTATGTCAGGAATAGGCTGGAGACTATGGAACTCTCTCTGGGGACAGGTGAGCAGTTAACAAAGAGTTTGTGGGTCAGGGTTAAAGGAACAACAGCGAGGGAGACATAACTGTGGGGATCTGTTACAGACCGCCTGATCAAGAGGACTCTGTGGATGAAGCACTCCACAGAGAAATAGGAAAAGCCTCAGGCTCACAGGCCCTTGTTCTCATGGGGGACTTCAACCACCCAGACATCTGTGGGAGGGATAGCACAGCCCGGCACAAGCGATCCAGGAGGTTCCTCAATTGTGTGGAAGACAACTTCCTTCTGCAAGTAATAGAGGAGCTGACAAGAAGAGGTGCTCTGCTTGACCTCGTGCTCACCAATAGCGAAGGGCTCATTGGAAATGTGAAGCTCCAAGGCGGCCTTGGATGCAGTGATCATGAGATGGTAGAATTCGAGATCCTGAGGACAGTGAGAAGAGCATGGAGCAAACTCACTGCCCTGGAATTCAACAGAGCAGACTTTGGCCTCTTCAGGAACCTGCTTAGTAAGGTTCCATGGGATACAGCCCTAGAGGGCAGGGGGGCCCAAGACTGTTGGATGATATTTAAGGATCATCTGCTCCAAGCTCAGGAGTGTTGAGTCCCAACTAGAAGGAAATACAGCAGGAGGGCCAGGAGACCTCCTTGGATGGATAAGGAGCTGCTGAGGAAACTTCAACGGAAATAAGAGGCTTATAAAAGGTGTAAGCAAGGTGTGAGCAGCCTGGGAAGAATACAGGGATGTTGTCTGGGAAGCTAGGGACCGGGTTAGGAAAGCTAAGGCCCAGTTAGAATTAAACTTGGATAGGGATGTGAAGGATAACAGCAAAGGATTCTATATTTACACTGCAAATAAAAGACATACTAGGGACAATGTGCGCCCTCTCCAGATGCTATTAGAAGAACTGGCTACCCTGGATTTGGAGAATGCTGAGGTTCTTAATGACTTCTTTGCCTCAGTCTTCACTAGCAAAGGCTCTGACCACACCACCTAAGTCTTGGAAGGCAGATGCAGGGACTGTAAGAATGAAGACCTTGGGCCCACTGTAGGATAGGATTTGGTTCGAGACCCTCTTAAGCACCTGAATGTACACAAGTCCATGGGACCTGATGAAATCCATCCACAGGTCACAGAATCATAGAACCATGTAATAGTTAGGGTAGGAAAGAACTTTAAGATCATCTAGTTCCAATGCCCCTGCCATGGGAAGGGACACCTCACACCAAACTATGCCACCCAAGGCTTTGTCCAGCCTGGCCTGGAACACTGCCAGGGATGGAGCATTCACAACTTCCCTACGTAACTCATTCCAGTGCCTCACCACCCTAACAGGAAAGAATTTCTTCCTTATATCCAATCTAAACCTCCCCTGTTTAAGTTTGAACCCATTACTCTTTGTCCTATCACTACAGTCCCTAATGAATAGTCCATCCCCAGCATCCTTATAGGCCCCCTTCAGATACTGGAAGGCTGCTATGAGGTTTCCACGCAGCCTTCTCTTCTCCAGGCTGAACAGCCCCAACTTTCTCAGCTTGTCTCCATACAGGTGGTGCTCCAGTCCCCTGATCATCCTCATGGCCCTCTTCTGGACTTGCCAGGTTGGAAAGAGCATTGGGTGACATGGCTTAGTGTGACGTGTCCCTTCCCATGGCAAGGGGGTTTGAATTAGATGATCTTAAGGTCCTTTCCAACCCTAACTATTCTATGATTAAAAAATAGGAGTATAATTACTTGGCCACGCTCTATCTACATGACCATATTCGCCTACCACAGACAAAACAGAGGATTTAGGCATGTGTTGTACCGTAAAGTGGCTGAAGGAAAGAGTATGAAAGTCCTGTAAGTTTCTTAGCTTACAGTATTATTGAAATAACTGTGTGTCATGAGATCTTACAATTAGAAGTGAGTTTTGGATTACAATATGAAGACTTGTGTTTTTGCATTTACTTGTAGTGCAAATGTACTGTGGGCAATACCTCACAGATCTTGACTGAAGAAGTCACAGCAGCACTTACGTAGTTTTTCCATGAGTCTCTACCTAAATGTCCCAAAATTCCAACTTAATCATGGAAACTTCAAAAATGTGTATTTCACCCTTGAGTAAGCACACTTTTTATATGGAACTTAGATTAATTTGGTCATGTAAAACCAAGTCATTGTAAATCTACATCTTTTAACTTATGGTTATCTCCAAACCAGATGGGAACACAAAACCTGTTTCTTAAAAAACTTGCGCAAGGTGTTGTACCAGGAGTTGCGCCAAAGTTGGCATCTATAATGAAGGTTCAGTTAGCATGAATACAAGACAGCTGAATTTTCAGAAATGGCAGAGATAAATTATTATTCTGGATTATTAATACAAAGAAATGCTTAACTAAGGATGCTTTTGGGGAAAACTATTCCAGTTACAAACTACTGCCAAATTATTTCAAACAGAAAATCAAAATTGCTAGGTACTTTCAAAATTTTCACCTAGATTATAATGAAACTATCATTCCAATTAGATGGGCTACAAGAATGAGCTTGCTAAGAAGTTAAGGAACTCTTGGATAAAGGAAGTTTTCTCATATGGCGCTGCCTATGGTTAAAATAACATACACAGTTACGTGGTGACAGAGTCTCCCTTTTAGAGTCCAATACTTTAAAATGTACTAGACATGTTTAACTCAATGAGACAGAAGTACTTCTCAGTTAAGTGCTTTCTGCATCCAGCAACAGTCTTATAATGGAGTGAGATCTGTAAACACACCAGGACCTGCTTTCCACAAAAGGCAACCTTTTTTACATAGCCTAGAGTTATGCTGTACTTCAAATGTACCTGATTTTGGTAACCAGAGACAAAGGTGAGGAGTCACACTGGGGTATGCTCTTGTAGACTAATTTAAATGTAGGCCAAAGTAATTTAGGGAACTTTAATAGATAGAACTAGCTTGCAAATCACCTTTACAAGCTAAAAGTCAGCCTGTCAAAGTTTAAAAACAGAAGGCTTGTGAAGGTCAAATTTTGTACTCTTATATATGAAATAAAACAGCTCACAGAAAATGAGAGAAGGGAGAATAGTAATAAAAAACAGTGAAAACAAAGTTTTGTTGCCACAGTAATTCATACTTGTTGGGTGTCATTTAACATGTGCTCCATCCCAATCTTCACTGTTTATAGATAACTTTTTAGTATCAGTGGTCACTGTTCCAATAAAGAAAATAAATTTTGAATTAAACAGAGCACCATGTATGCTCCAGAGAACTTGAGCATCATCTAACTCTTACTACATATTGATCAAGAGGAAACAGAAAAAATAAATGTGCCCCAATCACCATGTAATTGAACAGTAAGCAGCAGAATGTTTATATTCCCAAGATATGGGAAAAATGGACATAAGGATGGAATCAAGCCTTGCTGACATAGCACCTAAAGGAAGAATTCTTCTCAAATCAATGTCTTAGCTCCTTATGTCATCAAAGGTGAGAAAGGGATGCCACTGAAGGCCTCCAGAGAAGATCTTACATTTGAGAGTGCAGGTACTTAAATTAGGTCATCAGATCATGTTCTTCTAGGTCAACAGCATCACAAATTTGCTGACATTTAACCGAATGCTTATTTATGATTCTGGGCTTGTTAGGTTAAAGAGGACAGGAACATATTGAATGTCTTAATAAAGTCAAACCTCTTCACTCTGGTTAAAACATTATGAACTTCAAAACTTTTGCAACTATTGATTTGAAGGTCCAAGAGATTTTAAGTTTTTTCATCTGTTTTGTCAGTGGAATTACATTAATGGACAGATTTCCAATGTAGCCCTAAAATATCAACAACCTTGCCTTTGCATGTCTATTTCTAACATATGAATGTTAGCTAAAAGCACAAAAGTTTGTGTACTTTCTGTATCTTGTTCATTAGAACTAAAGAAGGATAGCAGGTAAAAATGCAGGTATCTGAATAAATGTCAAATCACATTATAAATATTCAGTGTTAAGGGGGAAATGCTTTTAAAATGAAAATATAACATCTTCAATCAGAAGACTTCATGCCTCTGCTAAATAAATACCTCTTTAACCAGATTGATTTAGTTACAGTTAAGCAAACAAAACTTAATGGGTAGACAATTTCAGATGTTAGATATTTTTGAGATATTTCTACAATACTGCAGTTCTGGACTATAGACTACTGGGTCTATTCTGCGCAACTTCATTCTGTTCTGTTCTATGATTTAGCAATCCAGGTTTTGCAGAAGTAAAGTATCAAGCCTCTCAGCCTTCTTCAGATAATTAGCAGCATTTCAGTTCAAATCGTTAGATTTAAAAGTTGGAAAAAGAGCCTCTTCTAATTTAAGAAAGGAGTAAATTGGTATGTTGAGGAACATTGCTATTAGACCACAGACTGTGAAATACAAGCAATCAGAGAGCTGTGTATTCTATAGGAAAATGCTTCAACTTAAACAGTATTTTCATACCAATTTATAGAGTGAAAGGAAAACTAAGACAACACTGGCCACCAGCAGCCCACTGTGTTCCCAGAGCTACAGCAGTTGGGTTTCTTGTATAGTGACTTTATGACTTACCTTATAGCATTTGACAGCTATCCATCTTTATAATACTTAACAGTTTTAAGTGTGCTAGAATTTTGTATGTTTGTTTTGTTTTTTTTTTTAATGCAGTTACCTTAATAACAGACGTCTCAACTCTGGATGGAGGACTCTGCACTTGTGCTGCTGCTGCCATGTTGGCAATGGTACTAAGGTGGTTCATCTGGCTCATTGCCATTGTGACAGATGCTGGAGGTAGGCTCACAGGAATTAATGGGTGGGGCATCATCATAAAAGGAAGTTCCAATCCTGATGGGAAAAAAAAGAAAAAGGAAAATAGGTTTATGCTTTTTTTAAAAAAAATCATCTTTTTTTCTCCTGATGGACGATAACGCAAGTGATGGATGACAAGATGGTTCACATTGTGGGACAAAGCAGCTATATGTCAGTTCTCTTACAGAATATGCATGGGTAAATCACTAACAATGGTGGGAGGGCTTCTAGCTACAAGACATCTTTGTTTGTATCACTGTAATATATGATATCATTGCTAAGCAATGGTCTTTTATTTTTGGGTGTTTTTTGGGGTTTTTTTGTATCTGCTGCAAGGTGCAATATTATGCCACTGATGCACAGGTTAGCTGTTATTTTAAGTATAAATTTTACTGCATATGTATTTGTTCTTTATTGTCTCCACTTCCCCTGTTTAATACTTCAAAAGAAGTATTCCAATATTCCCCAAGTCCTTGTTTTTTCACAGCCTATTTATATGAACACAAAATAAAGACAGGAATTAGAAAACTGCTGATGTTAGTGCTGAAAGATGTCAACCCGTACCATTTGGCAGAAGGTGGTTCTGTTGAAGAGGGTTGAGAGGATGGCTAACTGGAACATTATGTTGTCCAGGCAAGTTGGGGTGGTTAACAGAGGCCTGTGATCCTTGGGTGGGGGGAGACTGAAGTTTTTCTTTATCCCAAGAACCATCACTGCTGCCTGTGGGGAATGAATATATATTATTTGGACGTAGGAAGACTCCAAATTTTCAATTTCTGAATTTGGAAGCAAGGTCAGCAATCTAACCTTTTTGGCAAATGGTAATTTTTTTATTTAATATTTTTTTCTTATTTTAATATGTGAATTGGGGGAAGGACTTTTGGTTTTTCTTTTTTTTTTTTTTTTTTTTTCCATTTAACTAAA
>NDXB01021926.1:221263-234764 GCA_002631895.1 Agapornis roseicollis | reverse complement strand
CATACAAAATAAAAAATTAATAGGAAAATTTGTAAAAAAAAAAAAAAAAAAAAAAAAAAGAAGTCAGGCCTGGACTATAGTACCTTACTCTGAACTCACTTCCATTTTGTTCTGGCATTTTTTTTTCAGTTCATTTCATATTTGGTTTATATCTTATGTTATACATGTGTAGATTTACTAGGTATATTTTACACATTTTTCAATATCTGTACACTTTCCAAATTACTAAAACAAAGCATTTCTTATTCCAGTGCTTTCAAATGAATTTCAAGATTTGTTTTGTATCCTGTATCTTGCAGTTTTGGCATATCACCACAAGTGGAAGAAAGGCGGATCCTGAAATGCCAGCATTTTCACATGGAATGGATATTCAAGTGTTCCTGACATGCAATGAGCTTACAGCGCCTATAAATAGACAGTGATGCAGACTAGAAGTGAACTGCTTATATGAATGCTATTCAAAATAATAGTTGCATAATGGCAGTGAAAGCAGAAGTTTAGGATATGGCCAGATGATCAAAAGCCACAACTTATTAATAATTAGAGTTAACAATAAATCTGTGATAGTTGAACCAAAGTAAGTGGCCATGTTGTATAACAGAACCTGTTACTCTAAACTGCACCAGGAACACGCTGCATGAGCAGCAGAACCCCATAAAGAACAAATTATTAAGCCATGGTAACTCATGGATTTTCATTCATATGGCCACCCTTCTTGTCAGAGATCATTAGAGAAATATTAAACTGAATATGCAAACACATACAACACTTGCGTGAACAAAAAATGTTAACTATACCTTGCTTTCTCTGCTACATAGTTAAATCACAATGCACAAAAACACTTGCTGCCCTGCCTTATGACGATAAACTTCAGGGAAAGAAGTACCAAATCAAAAGACTGGAATTAGATCTGTGCAACAGCTGCTATGACTCATCTCAGAGATCATACTTTCCTCCATTACCTTAATTTGCTAAGTCAAATAAACTGCCAGACTCCCTCATATGCTTTGAGAACATTGCAGACCTCCACACAGGAATGAGCTTTCAGTGATTAAGAATAATTTGAACAGAGTAAATGAAACTAAAAACAAATCAGGGAAGTATTTCAAGATTAAGGCAAATGTCTATTGCAATGCAACTTGAAGGAGTTTAGACATTACAAATAATTCATCTTAGAGTTCAGTGACATTTACTATGAAAAGATGTTTCTTTTTAGTCTTTGTTAAAATTGGCTACAAAATGTTTACAGCAATTTTCTGAAAGCAACTCCAGATTCTTTTTTAATCATACTACTTCAGGAAAGCTGCTTTTAGTTAAAATATAAAAATCGTAGTTACAAGGTTTCTGCAAACATAACTGCCATTCCATTATGGAAATGGCACAACAAACAGTAAATAGTGGCCCCGAGGGAAATGTAAGTATTGATTTTATTACTATGTTGGTTGGATTGTATTTGCAATTGTCAACTCTAATTTTAGGCTGTGCATTAAGTATCCTTATAATAGCTTAAGGAAAAGAACAAATATTAATTAGAACATATTGATAATGCTTTCGTAAATCTTAAATTTAGTGCTTACTAAGCATATATTTTGAAAAAATACAAACCTACTTCTTGCTTGTACGTGTAGCTAATACATGAATAGGCAGAAACTATAATTACATGGGTTACATGATACTTTTGTGCATTGCTGGATGCAATTACTTAAAATTAAAACTAAAATGAAGTACAAAGGTATTTATTATTGCACATGGCTATGTTATGGCAAATAAGGGTGAAGTCACCGTGCAAATACAAAATGATTAATACTGAGATTGATTGTGACTTTGATCCTAGCAATTGCTTCTTCATAGTCAGACTATTATTCACCATTTAGTTTCTGAATATAGATGTCTGCTACACAAAGAAACTTCAGAATGTGTTATATGTGCAGATACTACTAAAGGTAATTCATGACCTTTTTTTCTACACCTTAATTAATTTAAAGCAGTACTTACATAAAACCAAAGTTATTATACATTATCATTCGTTTCTGATTGTACTTAACTAGCAGAAAAGACTCATGACTCACTTTGGTATTGAGCTGCAAAAGAAAATGCTAGCAGACAGATACAATTATCTAATAGAAAATGAAGTCTCAATGGCTCATTCTTTAAAGTTTCACAATCTTCCTATCTGAAATTAAAAGATGGTACATGTGCAGCAATGGTAATTTCAAACAATGCAAGACTGATTGGACAATTCACAGGAAAAGGATTTCCTTCCCATATGTACTTTGCATTTCTGTTTACACTGCGACTTGCAGAAAAAGTACACCACAAGTGCCAGCTGATGTAACTGACACTTCAGGAAAATCTATCCCTGACAGATTTCTTGTTTAATGTGTTAAATTTCTAAGGGTAGCTAAAAATAATTGTTTACAACATCTACAGTGTTGTCAACTGTTGCAATTCTATTACCAATCACTGTATCATTCATGCTTTGAAAAAAATCTTTGCTACAAATATGTGAAAAATTCAGCATATCAGTTTAAACTTAATTAAAGAAAAATCACCCTGTGCTATAATATCCCAAACTGGGTGAGTGTCCCTGCAGCTGGGGAAGCATCCTCAGCTGAGGGATACCTCATGAGGCCTAGCCTCACTTCCAGCCCTGCCAGAGACTTGCTGCTTCTGGGGTGTCACTGGCCATTTACTCTGTGCTTAGCATTGTCATATCTAAACACCCTGCTAATTTAAGTTTTACGTTGTTGTGAAGCTTTACCCTAAACCACAAGAAAGCAGCTTACAAGCACAGCAGAGTCAAAACATTAATTTTCAGGCAAATGACTTGCAACTGTTCTGTACTTACCCTGTACTCTACATGTATTATACAAATATGCTGACTCCTGAGATAGCTAGGAGGGTACAAAAGGTTTCTCCTATTTCCTGACAAATGATAAAGGAAGACAGTGCTGAGTTTTTTCCTGCCGTTGCCCACACTATCTCTACAAGGAGAATGCACAGGGACAGATTTACTTCTTGGGATGCAGAAAAGGCAAATCCAAGGCTCAGTGGGCTCTTTCATACTCAGAGAGCCAGGCTCAAAAGATACCATCAGCAGGTGGTTCTCCACCAAAGCACAGCCTCTTGCAGAGCTGGCCTGAGAGCTGGGCAAGAAAAGGCTCTCCATATGTATCCTCTGCAGATTATACAACCTGACAGCTTCTGCAGAAGCCTGAAGGTGAATAAATTGCAGTATGTTATGTTTGGCATGTATCAATGCACACAGACGTATAAAAGTTCAAGGACCACATTTGTTATGCATGTATTTATACCTTCTTTCCTCTCAGGGGACATCAAGATCTTAATCAAAGTCCAAGTAACACTTAGGTGGTGCAGAGTGGATTGTTTGTGGGTCACCTGATAAAAGTAAATTTCACTATTCCCAGTGATTTTAAAATTTGTGGATATTGCTCTTCCTGAGCTGTTTTTTACATTATACAGCTGTATTTTGCTACCAAACATTTACTGTAAACATAAAATATACATAAAAAATACTAAACCTAAATAAAAGATTTTAATTTGTAAGCATGTACATTTCTCTGACACAGTGTAGAAGGGCTTCAGCAATGTGAGTACAGAATGTCTTTAAAAAACAATAAAAAGAAGGCTTCTCATTGTGTAAATGAGAGTGCAATGAGCCCTAGTCAAACCATTTTATTGCAGTGGATTTTATACTTCAAGCAAATGGAATATTCTTATTATAATAATTTTTGAATACCAGACAAGCCTAGACAAGCACTGGAATATGGCTGAAATGGTTTATTTCAGTATTTTTTCAACAGTGCTTTTTAAAATAAAACTCTTGTGTAAATTATGACATTACATAATTATTTGAGATTCTTAGTAAAGAAATTTGGTTTCTGTTATTGTCTAACAAGACCACCATATTGCATCATTTAACAGGCCTGAGAAACCAGGAAACAGAAAAGAAAGATAAAACATCTTTTTTACTACAAACCTCTTTGTGTATTAAGCAAGCAAAACCATGTAACTTCATGTTTCCTCTGAAGTCATTAAGCAATAATAACTGTGTACTGTTCCTCAAAGGAAAATTCACTGTGCCGGTTTCAATTATGCCAGATGTTATTACCAGCATTTATTCTGGTTTAAAAGTTGAACTGTAGTGGGACAATCTGAAATTTCCTTTTTTATTTTAGAATTGGATAGAACCATTTTAAGAGAGATTATTTTTTATTTAATGTAACAAGAAGAAATGTAATTCCAGTGTTACTTAAGTCTGGGTGGTGGGGAGAGTGAGTATATAAACCTGCATGTTTTACTAAAGTAGCACAAACAAAATCACTTACAATGTTAAACAGGGCAAATGCTTTATTTTTAAATACTCAGAAATAAAAGTGTTTACTCCCAGAGAAATCTACTATGGTGACTGGGAATTCACTGACGCTAAGTTTCAAATCTTTGCCTTGCAGCCCCTGCCAAAAGATACGGTGTGATCTGCTGCTTACAAACAGGAATCAATAGTTTACCTCTGCTAATATACCTTTATGACAGTACAAGATAGTGCTGATGAGACCCTACTTTTCTTCCAGGGAAACTCAGATCTATTCCTGGAAGCAGCTGAAACTAAAGGGAGTTGTTAATTTAAGTGAAGAGGTTAAAGCATTCCAAAAGACCCACCACTGGATTCATATGAATTTGGAGTGTCTTATGTAATAGCTCTACTTGGTGACCATTTTCTATGGCTAAGCAAGCTGCTTAGAAAAATGGTTCATGCTGAGTCTCAGAACTAGTAAATCCAACATCAAAAACAGTGGTGGGGGAGGAAGTTTACTACTTGATTAACACAAGATCCTACAAGGAAGTTGAAAAATAATACAAAGCACAATCTGTTTTGTGGAGTAAAACTATCTGCATGTTATCATATGAAATACTTAACATTATTTTAGCTCATAAAACAAATACTCTGACCAGAGATGTATGCTGTAGGAGTCAGAAGGGTTTGATACACAAACCTTCTGAAAGAAATCCTTAATTTCTCTTCTGTGAATGGGTTTATTGCATCACAGATGGCAGCCCAGGAGGGGAAATGAGTTCTACAGACTCACTACCCACTGGCAGGGGAAGAGAGGGAGCAGAGACTGAGGGCAGTTTTGACCCTACCCCCTAGAATACAAGACAGAATAGCTTCAAGTCACAATTTGCTTCTTACACTGCTCCCAGGGCAGCATGCAATTATGTACTGCAACTGGCTTAGGGCAGGCTGGGTCCACAATTAGTCCCTTGACCTTGCTGAGACTAACTGTGTGAGTAAGGTGAGCATGACATACCTCTCTCTCAAAATTCACAATTACTTAATGCAACTAATGTAGCACTAATTTCCCTGCATCTTAACAAAATACAAAATGAAATAAAATACTGCACACGATCATAGAAAGGGACTTACCTATAAACTCAACTAAAAGCTCAAAATGATAGTTTTAATTCAAAGTTTCCATAGTTTTCTTGATGAGTATGACTGTAGATTATCTCTTTATTTCTTTCCATTAAAAAGCATAGGAATTTCTTCATCTTTCTGTAATAGGTTTATTAGTTATATATTATAATAATACTCAAGAAGTTCCATTCATATCATAGACAATTATCTGTGATAAAGCTCATGGCAGAAACTGTAGATAGAATAAATGCTGACACGAGTACATTAATGCACATGCCACTCACATCGTGTCAGGTACAGCTACCCCTTAGGTTTGAAGATACAAATACTCCTTTCAGCACTTTGGCATATTTCAAGTAATTAGAAGCCATCTGCTGAAATCTTCTGCATTCAGTTTCAAACAGCCATCTTGAAATGGTTGGGGCTTTATGTCGTGCTGGAGGGCATACCTTTCCCTCCATGCTCAAGCTGAAAGAGGCCTCAGACAGTGAGTAAGAATGAGATCATGCAGAGAAAAAAAACACTGCCAGGAGTTTGACCTGGGCTGTCCAATTAATTGTCAGTGAGTTAAAACAATGCAAATTCATTGAACAAATAAACAGATTCAAACCTCTCAATTACAGATGAAACATGGGCCAGTTTGAGACTCAATTGTGAATTAAATAATCTATAATAGCCAATTAAAATAGAATATCAGGAACAACTGAGGCAGTGAGAGATAGCTCAGTTAACCACAGAGCAAGCAGAACATGTTTCTAGTCATCCTGTAGCCAAGATGCAACATACACCTACTGCAACTAATGGGCCCAGAAGCTGGTATCCATGGTTGCAGAGGAAGATTTTCCAGAGCAACATCAAAATACTATTGCAAACCAGAACTCCATTAAAAGTCACTATTGTAATCTTCCAGTCAGAGAGGCCACATAGGTGGGATGAGAGCCTTTCTCGTAACACCTGCCGTCCACAAGTAGTAGAAAAAACTGATTGTTCCTCACTATTTAAAAGGTCATTTTATGAGATAGACATAAACATAAGAAATAAAACAAGTCACAGTCATATGCATTGAAAGATTAAACATACTGAGAAATAAACCTGTTTTGATCATGTGATTATTTCAGTGATTTTTTTAAGATGCATACAATACAATACTGTGAGGGAGTTATTTTTGTAGCAGTACACAATAAATTATATTTTTAGAAAATCCCCAATCATAAAGTTGAAGCACACTTCTAAGTGCACAGGATTAATAGAGATCAAAAAGGCAAGTAACCCATGTGTAACACGAGTAGTAAGAAGTAACCTCCAGAACTTCCATGTAAATCATTTAGTTATATAGCACACTGTGTCAAGGTTTATTGAAGCAACTTCTCAAAACCATAAAAATCATTTATTGGAACAGCTTACTCTACAGCATGCATGATAAGAAGGTGCTTTTTAGTAATCCCAAGTAATTAAAATCTTGCTTTGTCCAATGATGACAGTTGGCTTACCAACAGAATCACAACAACACAGAGAGCTCTTGTAAACTGAGTGTCATACTGTGGTCCTAAAAAAAAAGATATTACCAAGTTCCTGAATTTACTTCATTTCAAAGGGCAAAAGTGAATTGTGCCAGTCTCATGAAGCCTCTATGCCTTTCTACACCATCTCTGCTACACCAGCCACAACACTGAAAAGCGGAATCAGTGCAATGCCTGGGCCCAAGGATCATGTATGGTATGGAGAACAGAGATGCTTCAGAAACTGATCTCCTGAAGAGATTTGATTAAGAACTGCAGCATGTATACTGCCAATATTGACATATATTATTGTTTAATGCAATGAAAAATAAAGATACTCAAGACTATGCCAGTAATGTTTTACTTAGGATGAAGCAAATTCATCACTTATGAAAAGACAATACAGTACAAAACCTCAGCAATCCACGTAGCAATTTTGTATATGACTCTGGGGATAAATTTCTGTATTTAGAAATATAGAAAATTCTAAATATAAATTGGGGGAATTTGCAAATAATAATTGGGTGAAATTCACTTCTTACAAGAACGTTTATGACTGTGAAGAACTTTGCCTAGCTATCAAAACTTAACATAGTCGTCTAGAATTCCATAGTCAATGCAGCTTTATGCTGCTATCCTTGAGCAGAAATCCTGGAGGCACAATACTCTGCGCAGCAGTTCAAGGCATATTTCTTAACTATACAGAACCTTAGAATATGGGCACTTTCACTTACTCAAATCACTGCAGTCAGACCCTAACAGTGTCCACAGTACAATTATACTTGGCTGACATAACAACAAACCCCACCTACCTATTAATCACTTAGCATGTCAAATTGAAGCCATACTACGATACTGTTTTGTGAAGCCAGTAATATATCTTTTCTTGACAGAACAATTAACCACATGTTAAAGGTGGTTTCTCTTGGCAGTGCAAATTTGCTGCTTGTGACCACAAAAGTATCCAGTTAAGCCCCACATGAACCTCCTCCAGCTTTCCCCATCTTTGTTCATATTGCATGAAAATAGCTTCTTACAACATAATAAACCTCAAGACACTCAGAAGGTGACAGAGAAGACAGAGGTGCTAAATACTACCCATTTGGTTCTCCAGCACTATACACTTTTAAGATTCAGCTGGACAACATGCTGGGACATCCAGTCTATGTCATGCTTGCCTAGAAAGTTTGACTAGATTATCCTTAAGGTCCACTCCAACCTGATATTCTATAATTCTACGACTGATTTGTAACTCCCCCTATCCACCAGAGCCAACATCAGGAGTTACTGAGTTGAAACTCAGTGGAGAACACAAAAGCTAGGAAGCCCCAGGAGACATGCCTTTAAAAAGCAAATGGGATCCATCATTAGGCAATATAATTGAAAGTCCCCAAAAAAGGGCACAAATACAAGCTCAGTGCCTCTGGAGTTTGGTCAGTAGCTTCAACCACAATAAAGGAAAAACTAAAGATCCACTAAAATTGCCTTAACTATGAAGTTCTGTAATTAAAAGTGGAATCAAATGGAGAAACGAGGAGCAGATGTTGGTTTTATTCCTGTGTGTTGACTTTATTAAGGAAACATTTCTCTACTTCTTTCCCTCAAGACATCCTTTCCTTTCATTGATTTGCTATGTTTCCTATTATTTTCTTTTCCCACTAAACAACCATAACCTTCATCAGTACAATGAAGTCATTTATGTCCAAATTCTTACTGCAGTTGGGCTTTTTCTTCATGTGTTTTGCAATTGTTGTAGTTGATTTATAACTTTTATGTCTCAGATGTAAAATGGAAGTAGAATACAACCTTTTTTCCTCTCCTCTGATTAACACCTGTAAGAACACAAGAGATATACTAAAATAATCTATCCAGGTTTTTTCTTTTTCATATAAGATCTCCTTCTCTAATTACTTTGTTTTAGAAAGCTACTGAAGATCTCCCCTGATATGAATTAAACCAGCACCCAGTTGGTGCTTTATTATCTCTTCAACAAAATGATTTATTGTTTGTAGTCTGAAAGCAAAAGAGGAGGAAAATTACATTTTCTGTACCAGTAGCAGTAGCCCTATTATTTGCTCTATATTTGCTCTCTTTGAACATTACGATGACCAATATTGTAATGACACCTGAAACACTTAATGCTAACAAAACTGCTTACACAAAAGCAGTGGCAACTGAGATCATCGTACCTCATGATAATTTAACCTTAGATATTGTCTTATGCTTTTTACCTCAGCATGAACTTCTATAATGTTCAAATTTCAACTTATCTCCTACCCCAGATGCTGGACATAACTGTTGGAGTGTTTGCTTGGTTTTTGTTTGCTTTTTTTTTTACTATTTATTTTTAAGGATTCAAATTAAGAAAGTTTAATAAATTAGGAACAGGCAAAAAGAATACAAGAAAAAATATCAAGAACTCACAAATCTTTTATGTGTGTGTGTCTAAGCTATAGATAATAAACTAATTTTAAGATTACTTATTTTGTATATCAAAGACAGTTGAATGCTCTGGTTTTAAATACTGATTAAAAAGGCGAGGCTATGACTGCTCACAGAAGAAGTATTATAAAAAGGCAAAAGAAATTTCTATCAGGTAGCATACCTAAACTGAAATGTACAAGATGCATATACATACTTACAGACATACACATGTGCACAGCAGATGAAAACCTGGAAATTCACAATGCCTTTGTTGAAAATTAGACTAATTGTAAGAGTGATGGTGCTGTGAGTGCATGAAGTTGCTTATCTTCCAAACTCATTGCACCTTTGTAGCACCACAAACTCCTTCAACATGGAATAAAAAACTACACACTTCCTTCCAGCAGTGAAGCTAATAGAATATGCTGAAAGGGAAAGCCAACTACAGCTCTTTTCCAAAATTCTTCAGCAGTTTCAAGGAAACTTGATGAAAATCAGTATTAGTAGAACAGAAATGCAATGCACCCATAAAGCTTTGAGCAACCTGGTCTAGCTGAAGGTGTCCCTGTACATGGCAGGGGGATTGGAATGAGATGATCTTCCAAGTCCCCTCCAACCCAAACCAGCCTGTGATTCCGTAATTCTATGAAGTTTCAGAAGAACATTTTTGTTAAGTTGGCAGGGCTACTTCTTGTGGGGAACTATTTAACAACTGATATTTCTTTTGATGTGGATGAGGTAATTGGAAAGCTTCTGATACTCCATTGTAAGAGGGACAAAGATAAATTGTTAACAGAGATGATGTTTGTTGGTACAAACTTGGAATGATTTGCATCATGGACAGAGTACAATCTATCATGAGTATTGCTAGTAAAAACCTTAATGCAAAATCATAACCAGCACAATTTATCTTCTTTCTCATTATAAATTGGTTCTATTTAGACAAGACTGAGAACAATGACTAAAATAACTTTAAAATAGATGAAACATCACACAATCATATAATTATCCAAATATTGATTATTAGTGGCACCAATCACATTATTAATTCCAGACATTACAGAAAGAAACATCTTTTAAAGTAGCATTTATACACGTGTACATTAAGGTAAGCAAGAAGTTTTTAAATATTAGCTCTGTTTTGGAAAACATTAATTTTTACTGCCTTCAGTGATACTATTGTTCCCCGAGACAGGAAAACTGTGGCACATGCAACTGCAACCACAGCAGGTTTATTTAGTTGCCAGCATATAGGATACTCTCATTTCAGGTGTCCTGTGATATCTGGTGTGTCCCCACAGGGCTCAAAAATATGACAGAGCACTTAGCTGCATATGATCTCTCCCATTCAGGAGTGGAAGATGAAAGCCAAGGGGGATGCCTGAGGGCATTCCAAATAGGACAAGGTACCTATACTGAATCAGGCTGCTGATGTCTTTCTTGCTGGAAGCATACGTGTTATGGTGACTTGTCAGATAGAAGAAAACTGCTTAGCAATCTGCATGATGCTCACCCAAAAAACCTGAGTGGCACACTTTTCTCTTGCAACCTATAGATGATCTTCATGGCATTGTCCAGAAAAGTGCAATTTATACACTGTAATATTGAACTAATTAAAACCCATAATACCTAAGTCTATCAATGCATGCTCATTAAAGCTTAGGTATAATTTTGGATTTTAAAATGCGTATAATTTACAATAAAGTTTCTAGTTTTAAAACACCTCTGTAGAGTTAAACAAGAAAATCATACACTTTGCAGGTGAGAACTGTAGTATACTCAAGTATAATTTTAACATTACGTCATAGAATGAGTTGACCTTCTATTCTCCTTAACTCTTTCTTTCATCAAAGCCACCTAGACCCAATTTGCCTTCTGTTTCTCTAATCTGCAATTATTTATGTTTTCTTCATGCTGCTCTATCCACCATGGGAGCAAAACTGTACTTGGTTCATTATTCCATGAACTGAACAACAAAAAGACAGATGTTATTTCAGACATGCTAACACTTCCTATGTTTAATGCACACATAGTAAAGGACTGAAAGTTTTTAGTCTTTAAGCTATTTTAAAAAGTGATGGGCCAAAACATGTGGGAAGAAATTAGCACAAAACTCAAACAGAATGACATATCTAATAGGCTCTAAAATGTTAATTCAGTGGTTGTATTCAGGATCATTTTTACCTTAATTCAATACAGATGTGAGGCTGTATGTTGGGTCAAATATAGCATATTAGGTAATCATGCTCAATTTCTTCTGATTTCAGTATCCAGTTTTTTCAGTGTCCCTTCCACCTCTCCATCAGCACTTTGAGTTCTAGGATAAAATTTGTCCATCTCTATCTATCTTAGCATTTCCTAAAAGACATAAACTAGATCTAAGAATAAGGCAAACAAACAACCCTGACATCACTACCTAAAAACATAGGTTGCAGCATATTGTTTTAAATTAGCCTCTGATTATTTGAAATGGAGGAACAATATGGGTGACTCTACACCAGCTTTCAAGCACACATATGGGTCCTGCTGTATTTGACAGTACAGGTGTAGCTTAAAAAAGTGACTCTATGAAGAGAGTCCACAAAATCAGCCTTCTAATATTTTTAAGTGCAAATCAACATACCAGATTCCTATTTAGAATAACTGGGAGACAGTCTGGTGTTTATTATGAAGAATTCATCACAGTAACAGTGCAAGCAGGGCACCACCAAGAGCACGCTTTCCCCCTTCTTCAGTACCAAACTTCCACAAGACTATTAGTTCTCTTTCTCTACCACAAACAAACAAATTCAAAACTAAGAATAAGTCCACAGATCTTGCAACTGAACAGAAAATTGTGCTATTTTCCTTTCCTTTATTGCCTAGCTTTACCAGTTTCCATGATTTCAGGTAACCTGCAAACTTTTATGTCAGGCTTAACTCTTATAATTCCCATTATCTTTTATACACTAACACAACATAAATTTGCTATGTACCCTCTCACCTCACTAAAGAGGAATCTAGTGACATCTCTCAGTAGCTAAACTGTTCTGTAATGAAAGTAAAGAAAACCTTCATTCAATAAATATATGGTACTTTATAGTAAGATATAAAGATAGCCCATCATCAGTCACACTTCAATAGAGAAACTGAGACCACGAAAACAGAATTCAGGAAACACAAATCTGAATCATTAGCTCAGGAGCACTAATTACATTATCATGATAAATCACTTCTCACAGATGTGCAGTATCAAATTTAAAAAGGACACTTTCTACTACGCAAAAATATACATTACCACACAACTAATTCAAATCCACTTGAAATTGAAACAGAAGATTAAAAGGGTGTAATCTTAAATTCAACTTTGAAGGGATAGAAGCCTGAATAAAATCTGTCTGATTTTTTTTTTAATTTATTGAGAAAAATAACTAGTAAGAGATATCTACAGTAATACAGAATTTCAAATAACTGTTTAAAAACATGCATAACCAGACTGATCACAGTACTCTACAAAGCAACATGTCTTTAATAGCAATCATCACAGTATGAAATCCACTCTGAGCTTATTACATTTGGCTGAATAATCTAAAATTGTAGAATTAAAAATAATTATTGATAAAAGATAAGACATAAAACCTCTCTAGCTGTTTGAATCTAAGAATATCAGGGGATGGAATGAATATTGAATTTATGTTGTGGAAAATTGGTCCCAAGTTGGTTTTACACTTCATCAGAAAGCACTTTCGTCTTGTATGCAAACAGTTAATGAAGCATACCAAAACTGCAACTTTTTTGCTAGCACTGGTGTGGTAAGACTCACAGCATATTCCCTAGTTTGCAGAATATCCAAGAAACATTAGAGATTTTTCATTTCTTCTTCCCTGCTTTTAATGCAGAATCCTATAATGTTAAGATTTCTTCTTGCATTTTCAAGTAGCTTGTAGTTGCAGATATACTATAGGCTTTTATATTTAAAGTATTAATTTTTGTTCCTTTACAGAGTATTTTCAGGAAAAGATGACACCACATAAATAACTGGTGCCCTAATAAATTCTAAGAATGTTGATTCTTAACTATCTCTCATGCTGGATGCATGACTGGTTTTAAACTGTTCTCCTTTTTAAATTATTTTCCTTTTTTTTTTTTTTGTTGATTTGGC
>NDXB01021926.1:206797-217290 GCA_002631895.1 Agapornis roseicollis | reverse complement strand
ATATTTTTAATTTTTGATTTTTTTTTTTTTTTTTTTTTTTTTTTTTTTTGAGGACTACATTCAGGTCTCAGATTATATTGATAAGCACTCAAAAAAACAGAAGCCAAAACAACCTCCATATACTTTGTGAGCACAACTGAATGAAATAAAGGCAGGTCTGATGGATGCTGGATTAATGTAAATGACATTTTGTAATATATGGCCCTGATTCTCCTCTCACATATGCTGCTGTAAATCTGAGGCAGGGGGAAATAAAACCCCAAATTCCATAGATTTTCATAAACTTAGTCTGCTCAAAACCTGATACAGCTGAGAAAGAATCAAATGCTCTTTATTTAAATATCGATTGTGCACTTAGGAAATTAAAATAGTTGAGATTCATAGGCTGAAGATAAATATACTTTTTAATCTATATTTAATTCTGCATGCTTATAGGCTTAGAGAGAATGCCAAGTAACTAGCCTGTCTGAAATGAAAACATGAGTATTCCTAACAAAGGGGGGTTATACTTGAGGGGATTAGAGGGCAGCAGGTAGCTCAGAAGTCTTTGGTATACCCAGAATAAAACCGGGTCGTTTTTAATATTAAAAAAAAAAACAAACAAACAACAAACCACCTTTAATACAGAACAACAGATTGTGCTAAACTTGCAATCCCCTTTCTTCTTCACCCTCTGACATGCAAACACCTGACACACAAAGGGAGTCACATACAGAAGGAGATTATGATGCAATGATCTCGTTGTGAATGCTGCATTATGGTTTCAGCATCGCTGTAAGAGCTCCCCTGGCACTTGTGCTTACAGCAATTTGAATATCTCTGGCAGCTAGGTATGATTTGTGACAGATTTCAGCCTTGCTCTTCATTGTAAGGAGTACACTGGCAAGTGCTTGAGGTATTTACCATGGAGATTGGAAATAAGAAAATGTATAGAGGAATATTTGAGGTAGCCTTTTTTTAAATAAACGAAACGAAACAAAACATGGATTTATTAGGTAATCCAACCCAATTCTTTTCAATGGCATCATTTTGTGCTTTTTAGGCAAAGTTGTCTCACTACACTGTTCTATTTGATGTATTATTCCATTTGCCACGGTAGTGAAATCCTTTTAATTTTAATGACTATTACAACTGCATATATCACTAGCCAAATGCTCCATGTAGAGTGCAAAGAATCTTTCAATTGATTGTACTGTGTGTCAGAGTGGAAAGAAGTATGCCTATACATTTTTTACACTTGAATTACACATGTAAACTTGTTTACACGGTTTGGAAAATCTTATGCTGACAACACACAATTATCTTGTTATCCTGGAAAACACCTTAAATGCCTTTCAAAAGGTAGGGTCAGTTGTTAGTTTACATGTTTGGCACTGGATCCCTCAGAAGTTCGCTAGGCCAAAGCATCTGCATGTAGGGATCTGCAGAAGTCCATAAAATTTAGTTGAAGGTTGTTCTCAATGTCTCTTCTGCTATAAAAGAGGTAATATACATCTGTATACTGAGTTTCTCCAAGTCTTTCTTAGTCTGCAGACTAAACCTTATCTTGATTCCTTCCTCATTCATATATGTAAGTACTGGAAGTAGTCCTCAGGGAATAAAGGCAGCTCCATAGTAAAGGCTGCACTCTGAGCACAAGCATTCAGGGAACAATGACAACACGCTGGCTGGCTTTGGCATGATCTGATGAATGAGAAATTTAATAGAGAGATATTGCACAGCCTACAACGAGAAATCCTGCATTTAACAAAGAACTGAGATTGACCAGGTTTAGGCTAATAAAGTTTGTACCTCATCCACTCGAATGGTTCCAAACTTCCATTCACATGTAAAAATAGCCTATCGATTAAAGCATATTTCTTCCCCTTTGGCCCTGTTTTTCAATTATTTCATTTGAGACAATAAGTTTGGCAAGTTCTTTTGTTAACACAGTTCCTGTTATTTTAAAAGCAACAGATTTTATGGCCCATGGTTATCATCTGATACTTAAAATATGTCCATGAAAGAATGCATAGGAGGTGTCAGGTGCACCCTTGGGAGGATAAGAATATCCACATGGTCCCAGGTCTTCTGCACCGCAAGTAGCAGTTTCTGTATGAATGGGAGAGAAATATTCTTTCTCATTTGCAGGTGTTCTGAATTCAAAAGGTACAGCGTAAAATATGAATTAAGGATTAACCCTCTGACCTGCCAAGCATCCTCAAGTCATGGTTCCAAATACAAGAACCAGATCTTCAAAATAATTTAAATTTTAAATTGATTTAATTTATTATTATTTTTTTTTAAATAATACATATTATTCAACTCTATGATTTATATCCAAATACATGATTTTAAGTATGTTTTTGTAACTATGCAGGATTTTTTTGAACTTATTTACTTAATTTTTAAATATCATAAGCACGCAGTCGTTAGAAAATCATGAAATCAGATTTGATTTATAAATACTACAGTACATCTGGTATATCATGGGTTTGCTATTGGTCAGCAACTGAAAAAGTGGAGCTGTAATACATAAACCTACAATTTCAAACAGAAAACCATACTATTTTGTAGTGATGCATCAACACCTATCCTTAAAATTGCTTCAACTATGCTGTAATAAACAATTAAAAAAACCCCACTTTAAATACTAAAACCTCCTTGTCTATTAAATGGAATTAAACAGAATATGGGGGCTCCAAGAGATCACCAGGTGATTGTTGTTCCATTCTTTAATATGACTGTCTATTAAGAAAATACATGTCAGGCATGTTCTGTTGAAGAACTCCTCAGTGTGAAGGGAGTTTAAAGAAAATTAAAGATTATATAAAGAAATGGAAATAAAATGTAGAAAATATATAACTAGTGCTTTTTTTAAATTAAGGTCACCAGTCTACTTGGAGAGATGAAAGTAAAAAAGATCATTAATGTATGAGAATACGTAACAGTAGGTTTGGCACAACTGTTAGCCCTTCTCACTATACAAGAATGTGAAAATATTCCATGAAACTGAGATACAACATATCAGCACATATCGCTTTCTGGAAAAACAGAATTACTTGTTTTAAAAATATTTGTAAGTATACAGATGGAAATAATTGAAGACAACAGTTTGTTGAAACCGGAACTTATCACTTAGTGTAGCAGTGGGGGAAAGACCTCATTACGTTAAATATAAGAAACAATTACATGAGATTAAAAACTTCTCATTTCACATGATAAATCCTTGCTGGCTGATTCAGACTAGTCAGGAACCATTCATGCACAGAAGATGATTCTGTATCTGTCTGCTCTCAGTTTCTTGAACTTTCCTCTGATGGATGCTGTGATTGATAGGATACCGTGACAAATTCACCACAAGTCCACTCCAAAGTGAAAATACTATGTCACGCTGGTACTTGAGTGACTGTCATAACTGAGGAATGCTTTAAAGAACTTATACTGACATCACAAAAATGCCTATAAGGCTACATCTTGTTAACATTTTCATTACAACACTTGAAATATTTTAATTCTATTGCTAGTTTGCATTGAGAAAAATACACTTTACTTAAAAGTGGTACATACAGATGTGACATATAACATCTATTTTTATATTTTTTATGTATAAATAGTCATTAACAGTCACATCAATGTATATTTGTATATCAGTATTCATAGACTATGTCTATATAAAAATTAAACATTCTGGATTAATGCACTGAATACCTGAAACAAATGACAATTTACATTTGAAGGACATAAAAAAATTTAAACAAAATAGAAACTGTTTCTGTATACAGGATACTAATTAAGGCAGAGTATTTAAATGTCATAATTGTACTCTCTCTCTCTGCTGCCTCCTCTTTTTTAAGAAAGCTTTGCAGAGAAACAGCTACTCACGTATTCATTTCAGTTAGCAAGAAATTTCTCAACTTCCTTGGGTGCTTAAGTGCAAGAATATTTTAGACCCCATCTTTGCATATTACTTTATCTTTCAGTGGTAATTAACAGAGTCTTAATCTGGCTAATGTTAATGACCACTGTTCTTTCTTTAAATCCCAGTTAAACCAAGCTTATTAAGGGCCAATTAAAGGAAGTCTTATGTGATCTGAATAACACTAAGACCAATTTTTAAGAGCTATGATTCTTTATTTTGGATGATGATTATGAAGAAAAGAAAAACCAACTTTCTCATTATGGCCTTTGTCTTGTTTTAAAATAAACTGTCAATGACTATTGAGAAGAATGGGGAAACTTAGGCAGAGATAGAACTGACAAAATTCAGACTTCCTAACAAAAAAAAGCAAAAAAAAAAAAAAGCTATGTACTACTATTTTCGCTCCTTCCCATAAAGAAGGCAATATATTCCTAATTTCTTTTCATACTATTACAGCACATAAATGGAATGACACTTTGCAATAAATCTCTAAGTTGTAACAATACAACCTAAAACTGTATTAACTGAGTACAACTGACAAAATAAAGAAAATCTTGCTAACTTTTGAACAGAAAATGGAACCTTTCTATCTAAGATGAAAGCAATAACAGGGCTTTTTGTTTTGGTGATGGTCAGGTAGTTTTCTCACTGCTTAAATGAATAAAATTTTCGATTCTGAACTTCTGAAAAGCTTTTTGGTTCCACTTACGCCTAAGGTGACCCTTCTGCAGACTTATTATAAATTATATCCTACTATTTCTTACATATCTAGGATTTCACTCATTGCTTAACTTTACCATTGCTTCCCTTTCATCTGGACAGAAGCAGTAATGCAATCTGACAATTGCCTCTAGCTATTAAACAAAATATTACAGTTACCATTACCACCTAAAGTCCAAACATCTAGATAGACCAACCTCTGCTGCAGCAAGTCACTGCAAGACTGGTTGTTTGCATACTCTGCAGCACACAACAGACCTAACTCCATGGTGACAACTCTTAAATTCTGCAGGAGCAGCCACAAAATCCATGGCAACATTAATTCATTATTGTCTCTAAAATACTCTTCATTCCTACTTTCCCACTCTCGCACAAACATATTCAGCCATGACTCATAGCAAAGAATATCACTGATGAAAAATTGATGCTTATTTTGAACGATAAATCCTGAATTATTTTTCTCTGTGCTCCCTCGATAATTTGGCTGTAATAGCCCTTGGCCTCTAAAAGCGCTCTGCACAAATCATCTTTGTATACTGATAGCCACACAGAAGAAAACTTGCACCTAGACTCTCCAGCTTTGGTGTCCCACTTGCTCCATTCTTTGTCAATCTACCAACCTTACTTGTATGCATTCAGTTTTCCAGCTAGTTATAAACTGGACTTCAGCTCTAGCTTTCAGTGTCCTTGTTCCTGGCTCCATAGATAATACAGCTGTACTGCAGCTGTGAACATAATTATAAAAACAAAACAAAATCCCTCTCAAAATCCAAAGCAGAAGTTTTCAGAAAATGATGAGGCTACGAGAGTACCAGGCTTTGCTCTGCACAACTCATCTGATAAACCAACAGCTGTCAGCACTGCTATGGCAATGGGAAAATATAATATTTTTCCAAAAGAATTATCAAGGGATAATGAGGGGAGACAGAGGGGAAACAGAACACTGCAAAAACTGCATCATGCCACAACAAAACAGGAAGAGGGCAGTGACATCGTAAAGGAGTATTACAATACTAAAACAGGATTTGACATCTCATAGCCAAAATGTCACCTCTGGGTAAGGTCACACCTATAGTACTGGCTACAAAAAAAAATGTGGAAAATACAACTAAAGTAAGTTTAATGTCACCTGCGGTTGTTCACATCTGTTAATTTGGCAAATCAGCTTTTCCATCCAAAGATGAACAAAAGATGACCTAAAGTCTTAGCATGTCCTATGTACATCTCTGTGCAAAGCAACAGCAGTAAGACAGTAGAGCTTGCCAGTCAGAAAACAAATGGGGAAGCATACTCAGCAGTATTCTTAACTGATCACCACTTTCCCATCCTGGTCTTTCTTTCCCTCTTATGCTTTTTCCCTTCTTTCTCCTCCCCCACCATTTCCCATTACTGCCACAGCCACTGATCATTAGACAGCACTTTCAGATTTCAAGAAAAAAAACCCTCTTTATTCCTCTTCCTCCAGTTAAGATTTCAGCTGTACACTAGGAAGTTCAACCCTGCGTCAGAGAGGGTGAGACTCCAGTGCAAGCCTGACTGATGTACCGGTATAGCAGCAGTTCCGTCTGCGCCCTGTGACATCTCTAGTATGCCTGAAGATTAAGGGTGAGGTCTGCAAATTACTCCAGTTTAACTGGCCCCGAGATACTATATATATATGTATGTATGTATGTATAAAAAAATCATAAGCACACATGGAATATCTAATCTTGTTTGACAGAAGTAACTTACTTGTGATTATGGAGTGTAGAAAGCTATACAGGAGCGCTCCTTTGCAAACTCAGACCTGATGTGTAAGTATCTCTCCTGCCCCATTCAATTATTCTTATTTTATGAAAAATTTGTTTAAAAATGTATTTTCAAACCTGAATTGTTCAAAGCACTACTGGGGAGGAGAGGGGGAATGACACCTGGCACCTTTCTACCACAGCCACAGGAGCAGCATGCAGGACTTGCAGCATGTTCAAGGCATTAACTGTTCTTATGTCATTGCACGTAAGGACCTGGGCAAGTGAGAAATGGGCAAATGCCTGAACTTCCCTCCAAACATCTCTAATTTTTTTAAAGTTCTTCCAACGTGTTGTTGTAGACTAATAGGTTAAGGGTCAGGGGGGGATATCAAAAAGTGAAGGCTACAGTTTCTTTAAGAGGTCAGGACCAAGAGCCTGTGATATAGAAAGGAACAAGGACAAATCTCCTGCCTCCCACAAAATAAAGCATGCTACAGAACTGTACCAAACTGTGTATAAACAGCCAATTCTCCACTTTCCAAGCTATTTATATACTATCTCAGAAAATGCATGGACTGCAAAACATTGCTCTTTGCTAAGTTTGCTAGGTTTGCGACATCTGGCTAGCACTGCTGTACCAACAATTACCAAGTCCAGCCACTCAAGCCAGTTCTTTCAGGGCCTCTTGCCTGTATTCTGTAGGATGATCTTCAACTCCTACTTAGAATTAAGGTTGGTGCTTACCCAGTCCTAGCTCTCTGCTCTAACCATCCAGGCTGGCTTCGTGCAGAAACAGAAATTAGAAGCTGTTGGTAATCGGGACCTTGGTTTACAGGCACCTGACTGGTGTCTGAATGCAGACAGGGTGTTCTCATGAGGATTGACTGGTTAAACTCCATGCCACCCTAAACTGACTGTTTTCCAGACCTTGCAATAACACAGTATCCATATGGTGTAATACTTCACCCAGAAGTGACTGAGCATGTTTGGGAGAGCACTACACAAAAAGATTAATTCTGCTCTTGGTATCATTGGCATCACCACTCCATAAACTAAGTTCATGGACAAATAAAACATTGCCTACCTCCTCTTTCATGTAAAGGAATTACTGCCAAATCTGATCTGCAGACAAAATCAGCTGAAAAATCATGTATATTCGCAACACTTTCAATGTGGTACATCTCCGTTTGGACTCCTAAGCCAGAATGAACCATGTAAACAATACACAGATTCTGAAAGGCCAGATACTGGTTTCTCAAGCATTCAGAAAAATGTCAGCACTAATGTAACAAAAGTGGCTATATAGGATAAAAATACCAAGCAATTCAAGGCAGAAGAGAGATTTATTACAACTATCTTGGACATAAGGCTTGTGAAACTGCCTTGAAGAAACGTCTAAAGAAGGTTTTTGGTGAGTTTTGCAGAGTAGATAGAAGATACATCATCCATAGAATCAACTGCTTTCACCCCATGGGGTGAAAAAACAGAGTAAGACCTTCAGTCTATAGGTGGAAAAGGCATGTTTGTTTGTTTGTTTTTTATTTCAGAAACTCATCATCTCTTATTGTTCCTGACTTTCCACTTGCTAACCTTTTTCTGTCCACATCTTTATCTATCTGCTTTGTCACTCTCCCTCCATGTAACTGGAGCATGGGAACTAGCAATATCAATTGTTCTCTTTTTCATAAAGATGCCTCAGGACTGACTGAAAAATTACTACTGGAGTCATGAGGGATTTTTTTCCCTTTGGAGCCTAATGGATTTTAAAGTATCTTAGAGTTTTAGTTCAATTGACAGGAAAATCTGGAAGTAATGCACAGCCCTAGCTATTCCTTCTTAACTTGGGAGGGATGCTAGTAAGAACACTGTAGGAACAAATGAAACACATAATTTTGCTGGTAAACTTTTATAAAGGCACACAGATCTCCCTTTGGTAAGTTTTGCCTTGCTGTTGCAAAAAGGAAGGAGTGACACATACTCAAAAGACTTCAAAAAGAACTGACTCCTACAAATGATATTCCATCCTCTGAAAGGCCTGTGTAGCTGGGGAGTCCAGATTTTAATTGTTACAGAAGCTTTCCAGTGTTAAGTTACTAAAACTGCAGCCTCCTGCTTAAATCTATTCAGGTGCCTGTCTTCATTCACTTGAGCATCCCAATCAAGTGACTACTGAAATAAGACTGGTAGCATTCTGAGATGCCAGCCATTCACACTAAGATGAAATCTTCCATTGTGGAGTAAAAACATTTAGTTGCATAGATATAATATTCAAATATAAGAAATAGTACTGGCCATACTCCTATCTGCAACTAATTTCAAACTTTGTATATTTCATAGCAGAAGATAAAACACAGTGTTCCACAGTGGTAATCAGATACAGAAAGGGAGGGAAACAAACCACATAATAAGCAAATACTTAATATTTAACTTTTAAGGACTGATTTTTTTGTCATCTAATTCTAAATACTACCTTTAGAGAACGAGACATGCGAGAAAATTAATATAATACATAACCTATAGACCATTTTTGACTTATTTAAAGCTCCAATATGTATTTGTTTTCTGTATAAATTTCTTTCTTATTATTCTCAATAAGATACTCTCAACACAATAAAAAGAAGGACATTACCAGCAGCGCTTTCAATCATGGGGGCTATATATTCAAGAGCAATCAATAAAAACCACACAGGGCCTGACAAACAACTAGTCAAAGGAATCATTTTTCTCAGGTACTTAGCAGTATCCTTTTAAAGTAATTGCTTTTGGTCAATGTTACCCGTTATCATTTGGTCTGCTCTTTTTCCAAAATAGAATGGATGTCATTTCCATTAATATTTCAGCTGCCTATGTAGGTTTTCAAAGTGCACACTCCACAAAAAAGGGAGGATTTTCGTTTCAACTTCAGTCAACTAACAAAGAACTCTAAAATGTTACAGAAGAGGCAGTGTCATATTGTCCAGGCTAAAAGGTAATTGTAAAGAAATGATTACAGAATATAAGATATTGTCTGCCCTCCTTTTCACTCCACACAAAACTGTTAACTCTAATAAAGACAAATAGAAACGACAGACTTTATCCCATTCAGTCCAGGCTAGAAAACAGCATTACCAGACAAATATGCCTGAAATGCCACCTAAAATAATGAAATGAACATTGATTCAGCATAGGTTGTTTTAGGAAATCTAATGAAAATCTCACCACTGAAACCCTTGTGTTGTCTAATCCTGCCTGTGCCAACTGATCACTTAAAGATGTCCGTAAGATACTGAAAATACCCAGCATAATCTGTAAGTGTACAGCTGGGATACCAAATTAGATTAAGAAAGGCAAAGAACGTATCTTTTTGGTTGTAGTAAGACCTCAGAAACTGTCTAGTTATGCTTTGTACTAAATGTTCTGGAATGCTGCCAAGGCACTTCCAAACATTTCTGAGTTCACTTTTCCACAGAACTCTTTTAAAAATCAATTAGTAGTGAAAGTCTTTCAAATGCAAGTGTTTTAAAATGTCAAGCTTGTATTTTTTTTTTTTTACCCAACCCCCCCCCCCCCTTGTTGTGCATCAATGGCAGTATTTTGAAACCTTTATATTAAATTGATCATATTCTCTAATTAAGCCTGTAAAGAGAACAACATGAGCAGGCAGTTTAAAATGTATATAACAAAAGGTTCATTCTTCAGGAAAAAAAAGAAATAAATAAGGTTGAGAGAGCTGCTGTAATTTTCTTAAACAAGGATGCCTAAGACTTTTGTATTGATTTCAGGGTGATAAATGTTTTCATCATTACAAGGCAACTGCAGAAGAAATGAATACTCTATTTAGCAATTCCTGGATTGGGATATTTAAAAAGTACGCAGCATAAGTGTTTTAAGAGTTTTATTATAAATGCTGGAAAGAGTAAACAAATTAAATACAGGCTACTTTGGATACTCATCAAAATACAGATGATAGATAAAAAATAGAATTAAGAGCTCCATCAGCAGAGTTTTCTGATTATCAAAAAAAAGGACAGTAACTTCTCAGTGGACTCTGTAACTCAATGAAGCATACACCTTGGTCTTCCTATAGTGCTATGTAAGTTCTGGATAACACCCCTAATACATAACAAAAGAGTTAAATGTATATTTTGTCCCAATGTCACATA
>NDXB01021926.1:165453-198146 GCA_002631895.1 Agapornis roseicollis | reverse complement strand
AATTTTTACCTTTTCACTACTTTTTTACCGTAAAAAAAAAAAAAAAAAAAAAAAAAAAAACAAAACAAAAAACCCCCAACCAGCCAACCAAACACACACAAAAAAACCCAAAACAAACCACAGATAGTATATTTTTTTTTTTTTGTCGCTGCCACACAGAATTCATTTTTTAAACAAACCCACAATAATTTATCTATCCTGTATGTTGTATGTAGAATTGCCACTAAAAAGGACCCAGGACATTTTTTCTTCTTATCTGCAATGTAGCTCATATCAGCCAAGCTGTCACAAGACAGTACTTGATATAAACAAGAGATTGCAAAGACATCTCAGTAATCAATATTAGGATGGCTACAGTATGGAAGCCCCAACCAGTGCATATCATTTGTCTCAGCATCTATTTCTATGACCAAATGAAGCATTAATTCAAATCATAAATCTATGGTGATTTAAATCTGGGAATGAGCACCTGCCTGCTTTAATGATTTATTTTGTACATTTCAGTAAGCAGGAGATTTGTCCATATGAACTGACAGGTCACCTTCAGATGCCAGTAGCAGACTGTTTATCACCATGCAGACTAGCATCTCATCTTAGCAAGTAAATATTAAACTAAAAGAATCCAATTGATTGTGGATGGGGAAGAAAGGCGTTGCAGCCATATATTTTACTCAGTGTGCTAATACCTCACTCTGTAATTTCTCTTTCCTTTTTTTTTTTTTTTTTTTCTCTTTTTCTAAGCTCTGTATTGGCATTCCTCTATGAACTTATTCTTAGCACTTGTCCTTTGTGGCCTTAACCAAAAGCTCCTGTTATTGATACTACAACCCCCTCCCCAAAAANTTTTTTTTTTTTTTTTTTTTTTTTTTTTTTATTTCCTCGTTTTCCCCCTTCTAAAATGGTAATTCTGGTAGGACGATGCAAGCTCAAGGTTATCAGCAAAACTGAGGGATGTAAAATAATTACTTATTAGTAACACTGGCTTCCTTTAAGTCCCTTCACATACCAACCTTCTGGCCACTGCTTCGAAGGACCAAATTATTAAATATGTGTAGTATTCTGTATAATCAAACAATGTTCATCTACAAAAAAATGAATTCTATAATTCACATTAAACATCTGATTAAAACTAAAATCAAGGTAATTCAGAAGTAAACCTGACAGGTCAACTCAAGAGCCCATATTTTATTTTTCTTTTACATAGGCACTGTAACAGCCTAAGAACATGGTATGATCAATAAATGTACACTAATATAGTATAATGTCTGTTACATGTGGGCTAAGATGTCTGAGTTAAGCTTTTAGCCTGCTTGGTTAGGTTTTCTGTTCCCTTTCAGGATGGTCAGGCACATAACACAATTTGAAATACAAACCAAAATCAGGTTACTTTCTTTTGTTTTATTTCTTCCTCCTGTCAACATTCAGTAACACAATGTTTCAAATTCATGCCTTACAAGCCATAATTTAAAGCACTAATAGGATATGGACTTCATAGTATTTATTAGAAAAGACATAAACAAACATCTGAAAAAAAATTGGGGAAAAAAAAAATCACACTTACTACAAAGTAACACCTTTGAAATACAAGTTCCTGTCATAGAATCATAGAATCAGAGAATGGTTAAGGTTAGAAAGGATGTTAAGATCATCTACTTCCAACCCCCCCTGCCATGGGCAGGGACACCTTGCACTAAACCAGGCCACCAAAACCTCTATCCAACCCATCTGTGAACATCACCAGGGATGGAGCATTCACAACTTCCTTGGGCAACCCATTCCAGTACAAAATGCAACTAAGTACTTAACTGTTAGCGAACCTAATAATTCCCTGGCATTAGAAGCAGTAAGAATGACTTCACTGATTCCATAAACATAACTGACACTGGACACTAGATATGGCTCACTACAAAAGAAACAAATGCAAACTGTTTTTGAGAAAACCTCCATAGGAGGAGTATGGCTCCAGACAAGCAAATGTATTTCAAGAACCATTCCTCGTGGAATGGAGTCAATTGGGATGCTTTTCACTCTACTCAGAAGAGCCATTTTTTTTCTGAACATAATGAACTCAATTATTCATTCAGTTAAATTGTGAAATTAACAAGTAAGTTAGGGGGCTGAGAGGAAATTTTGACAATGGCAGTGAATAATGTTGCTTCGCTAACTTTGCCTTACCAAAATAGCTAGAATCTAGAACGGGGAAAATTATTAAGCTGTGTAAGAGCAGATCAGTTATCTAAATTACATCACAAATAATGAATTTAGGTTTTTTTTTCTTTTTTAATCCAGATACTCCATCCACTCTCCTACAAAATACTTCATGTGGTTTAGATGTTGATTACCTGTTAACTTTTCCATTTCCGTGGATGTAAAAGTGTTTCTCACTGGAACTTCCAAGCAGAGTGACAATTCCATAATCCAACATTGGAACACTGTATTTCATATGATTCATTTATCAAAATCTGAAATTCAAACCTAAACTAACTTCTATCCACTTTATCCTCCAAGTTTGCCCTTCTATTTTTCACTCTTTCTTATACTTCACTTTTCTTCCTCCAACTTAGGGGCCACATGGCCCTTCCAATATATTTGTACCTGTCTCTTCTTCCAGATTTCAGACATCTGCTCTCAACCCTGTCCTGCATTCTCTCCTAGAGAAAAATTCTTCCACTAATATTCTAGTGACTGTGTTGGTGTTACCTGTGTGCCTACACACTCATTTACAACTATTTTCTTCACCGTCAAGAATTTGCTTCAAGCCTTTCTTTAAAATAAAAGAAACCTGGCCCTCTCTTTAATGCAGTAATGCATACATATTGTTGTTATGGAGTGTGCCTAGGTAAACCAGTTCTTTGAACTGCAATTCACATTATTTCTAAATAATAGCCTACCCTTACCCACTGAAATGCACAGGAACACTGTTCACATACACATTCATTTATGTTAAGGCTAGTACATAACTCTAAGACTCATTTCAAATATATTTATGAGAGAAAAGCCAAAAAAAAACCCAAAAGAACCGAAACACAAACAAACAAAAAACCCCCACCCTATCTTAAGTTATTTTATTCCAATATACACTGATCTTGCCTGCAGTCTTCTGAACATGCCTGTTTGTCATTGAATTTCTGTTGCTGACTTAATACTGTCTCAACATGATAAAAGGAGCCAATACAATGAAATGGCATAACAAAACATTTTACAGCAGACACACACAGATGATTAAAGATTTAATCATCAACAACAAAAAGTTATTCTAGCTTTGAAGTATACTTTAGCAAAACAAATTGTCTAAACAAATAAATAAAGTATACTGAAACAATTCTGTTTGGGAAAGAACAAGAGTTGCTGATGGCTGCTTAAGAAATGGAAAAACCTGTTAACTACGTTTTAAGAATGTGTTTATTAAAATAAAATATGATAGGAACTGCAGAGCATGGCAATAATTTATTGTGTATGTATGTTTTCCTTTTGTCACAGGGCACACGAAAGTATGAAATATTTTGCTTTCAAGCTTGTGTTCTGAATTACCTAAAGTCGATATCCAGCACACTGAGCAGGAGACATTGGTAAATTTCACTTTGACACCATCATCTGTCACCCCACCTGTGCTTTGAAAAATGAACCCTAAGCAATCAAACCACTTTCTTTCATGAAAAATATTAACTGGACTCTGCAAAAGTAACCTGCAAAGCAAAGAATGTATTTGTAATAGTAACAGAAATGCTGAAAGCTGGTATAAAGGTCAGATGCAAAATAAAACTAAAAACAGCAATAAAAAGAGAACAAATATGCAAGTTTCTACACCAAATCAAGGATTTCAGAAGGAAGTTCAGAAGGATCATCATTTTAATAAAATATCAGAGCATTACGGACAAGTAATATAATAATGCTGTGTCTGAGACTTACCAACACTTGAATTCAGATCTCCATTTTCAGAGTCTGCTCCATGCTGGTTATTGTTTGCATGATAGTTGGACATAGCTTCCAGTTTAATTTTTTTCACTTTCATTGCTTCTGCTATGGCAGCATTGGTGGCAGCTGCTGCTGCTGCAGCTGCTGCTGTCAGGCCTGCAAATAAGAGTAAAAAAATTTAATACAAATTATTCTATGATTATTCAGTATTGTAAGGACTAAAACTGTTAATTCTTCCTTCATGTTTCCTATACAATGAACAGAGAACATTGCAGAATATTATTCGTCTTGTTAGATTTAAAAGCTATTGGGTTTTTCAAGCAAACTTTTTCACATCATATTTAGATATTTAGTTTCTCCTATATATCCAACTAGATCTTAAATTGGTATCCAGTAATGGTAGTCATAATACAATCATAACTAACTGCGGCTATACATGCTCTCAGAAATCTAACTTAGTTTCAAAACGGTGACTTCAGTTTCTGGCTATGAATAGATGAACATATACATAAAAATACTTAAGAAAAGAAAAACACCACCAAACCTTTAGATCTCAAATGTTTGACATGCTAAAGAAAACAGAAAAAAACAGGTCTACAGTTTCTATTTATAAGTAACAGATGACATTTCTTTCTCATTTCACACATAACAGTAAGGAGATGTGGTCAATTTAGGAAACGTTTTTAGAAGAAATGTTAGTAAAGCAGAACATTGGTAAAATACATTTTTTGCTTTCCCCAAACTTCAAGGCATTAAGGTATTTATCAGGGAGAAAAGGAATTAAACCCATTTAATCCCAATCCTAAAGCCACCTTCAGGCAATCCAAGTGCTCCAAACCAAACCAAATTTATGTCATTCAGCAATTTACAAGAATGTTCTACAGAAATGAGAACATTTTTCTTGTCAAAAGCAATTAGACAAATGGTCCAGTTTTCAAAACTCAACATTAGATACAGCCTTTAATCAAAGTCACAGTATTAAGTTTTTGCCTGAGGCAAAATAATTCTTATGTGGTCCCCAAACTGTCCTGCTACCTACTTAGGTTCATTTGCCCCAGCCTGGATGGTAGCAGACAGAAATCGGTCCCAAAACTTCACAAGAGCTCCCTATCTCACATCATTGATTCAGAGGACAGAGGTGGGAACTAAAGAAAATTAAATGTAAGAATGAAAGAGACAGCATTATACCAAGTAACTTTTGTGCAATTATGCAACCTCAGCCTGTGATGCCACAAGAGGAGAACATACCCTCAGTCACTCTGAATCAAGATTTTTGGCCTGACCATGGAGAAGGATTGAAAAAACTCAGTGTAATTAGTTTAAAGGTGCCTGCTGTCTGATTTTCAGCTGCTTGGAGAGGTGTGAAGTGTCTTATGGATCTCAAGAGGAATTAACTCCGGAATTTACTATTCTAGGGGCCCAAGGCTGCTGCCCAGCACAGGAGAGGTACAATTTAGCAGGAAAGACCAAATAAGCAAATAATCCAAGGTTGCTGAGGCAAGTATTACTAGCATCGTTGCTGCCAAGGGCCTCTTGTTGTCTCCTTTGACCCCTGGAACAGAAAATGAGTTCACTCTTGCCATGTTTTCAGCTAGTGATGGGGAGGGACAGAAGGCAAAATCCAGTGAGGAGAAGGCAGAAGGTGGGTATCAGGAAAGCAGTGAGGTGGCATAAGAGGTGCCTTTGAATACATTGTGGGTTGCTTTCCCTTATTACTTTGCATGATCGCATAAAGATCAGCAAACAGCTCCAGCCTTCCAACCCTCTTCCCAGGCTGACTTCTAACGCCTCCAAATGCAATGAGAATTACCAAGTATGTGATAATTACATGCTGCATAGGCAGATCAATATTATTTAGAAAGCTGCTATTTCAGGTAGAACAAGATGTACCAAAAGACAAAAATCAAATCAGAGGGTGGATAAATACAAGGGCTTAATTTCATTTTAGCTTCTGCTACGATTATAAATTGTGCATGTTCTGGTCTTAAAAAGGTATTGACAATAACATGGATTGCTTCCAATGATATTTTTACTTTAGAGGAAGGATATGAAGCTATACATTATACAAATTTGGTTACAGCCCCTAAATTAGACCACAGAAAAAGGGATGGTGCACCTCTGAACTTTGGTTTGCATCCTGTGTTCATTAAGCAATACAATAACCTATACTTCCTTTTTGAATATCCATCACTGACAAGCTAAAACCAGCATCTTTAAGGAACAATCCTTCAGAGGAATATTCAAAAACAATATAACCAATGAACACCAACTCTAAGTTTTGGTTGTAACTTGACTTGTACACCAGCAGTTTTAAGCACTTTCAAGTACTAAAGTAAATACCATATTAAACAGATACTGGACACAGGACTGGTGAGTTTGCTTGTAAACATGTCTCACTGGGGTAATGACCTGGCTGCAGAACAGCTGGAATACAAACTCTCTCTTGCTACAAAATTTGCACCAAACCAAAGCAGGCCATAATGCTTCTCTCTAAAGGAAACCATAACCTTTGAATAAGGACTGCAGAACTAAAATCCAGACTGTTTAGTTCTGTATTAGGATTTTCACAAGATAATGTTTGTGATAGTAAATGAAACTACTAATTTAATTCCTTCTCTCCTGCAACCACATAAATGATTGAGATGATTGCTCTGCTATAGAGCAACTAATTTAAAATACACAAATCTAAAATGCGTGCCTCATATAAGCACCAGTGTTGAGTGTGTGCGTGTGAAATGTAAGGAACAAGCCTCAGAATTATCACTTAACATCATTCCTCACAGCAATTCCAACATAGAGCACAGCTTCTGTTTTACTTTTCTCTTATCACTTGGCTCTCACAATATAGCAAAGCAAGTGGCAAGGAAGATCCTCAGCGAGTTACTAGAGCATTATAATCACTGGCGCAATCACTATACTGTGGTGGTATAGTACAAGATAAAACTTTCTATCTAGTACAAGGCCTGATCCATCTCACTGATGTGACTAGCAAAGGCAAACAAATATATTCTAAAATAAAGAGGTTAATAAACTGTTATCTATCTATATTCATATTTTAAAGGACTAAACTTTAAAGTTGGGTAAATACTTGGGAATTTTTAATTGTTGTTAAAAAAAGGATTTTTCACCTAAACATTATTTAACATCACCTTACTCTAAAAACAAGTAGGCAAGGAATTTCTGAAGTGCACACTTTTCTACAATACAGAAATCTTATCTTCAGATAAGAGATAACCAGAAGTCACCTATAAAGCCAACTGAAATAAAAGAAATAAGGATCACACCAAACAGACACTTAGATATTTTTTATTTTTACAAACTATTTATTTGAACAGTTAAAAGTATCCAGGCCAAAATATTCAATGGATTAAATTCAATGGGTAGTTGTCATTAATATTCTGAAATTGATAAGTTGTTTATGTCTGGCATTCTTCCTGCTGATTATGCAGTGAGACAGGCAGCTTTATAAATATCTCATCACTCCATCGTCACACAAATTTCATCGACAGTGCTCATGCACAGCTATTAGCAATATGAATCTAACCATTACAAGAGGAAAGAAAATCGAACATGTGGCATTAATACGCAGTCCTGGTTCCTAACCATCTGATAGGCAGATGGTGTAAAGCGGATTCTCCAGCTGAAATGAAGGGGCACATCATTTAAAACCTTGTTTGCATTCTAACTGATATCAGTGCCATATTGATATACATGATACATCATGGCAGTATTTGAACAATCTAGTCTGTTTCAGTCATAAATGTTTACAGCCTTGTTTTTTATCTTCAGAAGCATGTTCTGAAGAGCGTATTTTTAATTTATGAAACCTATTGTTTACTTCTGTTGAACCAGATTAGCAAAGAGCAGGAATATTAAATTACCACAACCACAGCAGTATAACTAAGATGGATGAATAAAGTATGTTTTTTCAATAAAATATGTTAGTAAAGGAATTAAAAAATTAGCCTAGACATTTTATGCATTAAATACATTTATTCATTTAAACCTTACAGCTTTTTTCCCATGTGACATACTCAGAACTTTAATGCTTTACAAAGCTATCCATTTAAATCTCTTACTGTGTGCAATTAATCTTGTCCAACAATTTAATTCAAAAAGCAAAACATCAGAAAGTAAAGTTCAATTCTACCATCACGCTTCTGAAGTAATCTCCGTATTGCTGACAGTTCCTATAGACTCATCAGCAGAAGCCTGTTCAAGGTGTCTTGTAGGAACCATATGAATTTGAATTACAGCTCAATTGAAAGCTCTCCAAGCCTTAGTAGGAACTCAGGAACAAGAAGCAGAACACCAAAAGAAAGCGTGAATGCTCCTTTCCTACAAAGACCTTCTCTCTTCTGTCACCAGATTACTTTGGCCTGTTGGGTGTGTTTGTAGCTGTTAATTATGTTAATAAAGTTGCAGCCTGCTGCCTCTGCCAAATATAATCATAAGCTTTCTCCTGCCAAGTTCTAGTCTAATTTACACCCGTACAACTCTACTGAAGTCAGAATTTCATGGGTGAGAATGAGGCCAGAAGTATGCCCTGTATGTGTGGTCTCTAATGCTGAAAGATGAGTGAATGAAATGGAAAGCCATGACAAAAATACCATAGCATATTCAGAAAACAATTCTGTTTTAAAAGTAAAACAACTGAAAGAGCTGTCATATATCATGACAGATTTTAAAAATGTGCATGAATTACTACTGGTCAGCACTAAATCACATCCAGAGTTTCTGCCTTTCAACAAATATTATTCCCTGCCTTAAGAGAGAGCTCTTCATAAGCAGCTTTCACACCTGAGTTTTGAAGGAAAAAAAGAAAAGTACCTATAAGTGTAACTTTTTCAGTCTCATATATGTCTCAAAATACACATTTTGGAATTGTATGCCTCAACTTGGGCTGGGACAACTTATAAAATTAAGTAAATGATCTTATTTCCCTTTTCCTTCATATAACTATACCTAATAGTAATTTTAATTCCTAATAGTCACTCCAATAAATAATGAAGAACTTCCTCAATATAACTATTAGTTTCCTTTATATATACCATAAATATATACATACTTATCAACATATAAAAAACCCTCTAGTATTATATAGACATATTTCACAATTTCTTTCTTTAGGACTTTGAGAACATTTTCAAGGTAACTTACCTTTGCCATTATAGATCAGGTTGAAAACCAAAATACACCTGCTACATTTTATTTCACTTATTTGCTGGAAAGCTCATTCTGCAGAAATGCTTTATTCATTGAATGGGAGGAGGTCCAAATCTCATCTAAATTATAGGAGAGCTCCTTTCATTGTTGCAAATTAATGCTTAATCTTTTTTCTTATACTTTATTTCAATGGTACTGACTTGAAAATAATTCATGTCTTTTCTTAACTTAATTCCAAATTTTGTATTGAGGTTCTTTCTTAGGCAAAATTCTTACTAAAATGTGAGAACTCTGCCTGAGAAAGAAAGGCAGGGTTACCTCCTAGGACTTGACCCTCATCACTGCAGATTATTGCAGTGGTTTGATGTATTTCAGCAGTTGAGGTACAAGGTTTTGGTATCTTGCTATGCTGCTGCACAGTTACCGCAAATGAAATAGGATCCTAACCTTAGTCTCTGATCTAATGGGTGTTTTATATAGTGTGATGCATAAAACAAGAAGGCAAAAGCAATCTGCAGGAGGACAGAGGTCTAATTACATAGACTGGATTGCAGAAAAAGGAACTCCATACTACACTGTAATGTTCTGCTAAAATATACCAAGTTTCCTTAAGTAGCATTCTTTATGTATAATGTAGGTCTGGAATCTTACAGTTATCCAGAAGTCTTACTTCTGTTAAGCTGTCTGGATTGATCCAACACAACAATATTGATATACCCTAAAAAGTTCATTACCTGTTATTTTGGGATAATCATGAAATTCCTGTCTGGCCATTCTAGCTGTATTTTCCTGCTCAACTTGCATGGTTCAACACAAAGTGCTCACTCAGACAACTTTGTAACACCATTAAAAGACCTATTATTATAGGAGTCATGTAAAAAAAAAAAAAAGAAATAACTAAAGGCACTTTAAGTACTGTTAAATAAGGAATACTTACAAAAATTCAGCCCCATGTAATCTGGTTTCGACTAGTACAACAAAAATGAAATTGCCAGTCTTACACTGGGAGAAAAACAGTGTATGTGAGGCTCAAACCATCTGTTGTTCATCAAACTAATCAGACCTTTTTCCTGTAACTATCCCTAAATTGCAATATGAATTTTGAGGTCTGGGTATTTCATTTAGAATAAACAAGTAAAAGAGCTAAATTTCCATAGCAATCTTCAAATCTAAGAATCTTTTTACTTGCAATGTGTTTCTGCAATTAATAACACAGTTAGTTGCAAAAATAAAACATTGACCTTAAAAGAAGTAGTGTCCTCTTGATTTGATTTGTTAAAAGCAAACAAAACTGAACATTAGGACTGTATTTTTTGAATGAAAACTACTGGCAGATTCAATAATGCTGAAAAAGAATGTGCAAGTATAATTATTTTACCATTAATATTTGCTATTTATGGAACTGAAGGGTTTACTTTTCCATGTGGTTTTCTTGTTTTATTTATTCCTTTGTACTGAAGAATAAGAAGTGAAATCATAAAGTGCATTTCAAATACCACAACAAAGTACTAAATACTACATATAAGCAGGGGTTTATAATCTGTGAATTTATTATTGGCTTGGTGCAATTGTGACAGAATTAAACAATGTAGACTGCATAACTGCCTGGCTATATGTACTTTTCAGCAACAGTTAAAAATCCTACTGAAATGCATACAGCATCACTACAATACAATTAAAAGGGAACATTCCTTCTTAAACAACAGTCATCTTTTCAAAAGCAATAGATCCTCAGTTCTCATTCAGTCTGTTGCATTATTCATTTCATGTGCAACCTCATGCTGGACCATAAATTGTTACTTTATCTAATCAAAGGCGACTTAACTCCACAGAAGGTCAAAGGTTTAATTTTGTGAAGTATTATCTTACGCTATGAGTTTAACGGAAAAATAGAAGAAGAAAAACAGCCAAGAAACTGGTAATAAATGAACCTTTATTGCCTCAGGCATTGGCCTAGTTAATAAACTTTCATTGAAGGTTTCTTTCAACTGTTATGGACAATGAGGTAAAAAAAAAATCTTAAATTACAGCCATGTGTGACTTTTAAAGCAGGCATTCTTTTTTATCTCAACTTCCCCAGCTTTAGAAAAAGACAAAGAGATTGTCTTCAATTTCTTAACCAAAAATGTATGCTTCTAAACAGATGAAAAAGTGCAGATCAAGCCATTTTAAAAGCAGAGGTCAGCTTTGAACAGTATAAAAAAATACTTTTCCTGAAGTGTCGAGTCTTGATCCACAATCTCTTTAACCGAATAGCATGCAATTTCCAAACCCCGAAAAAAAAAAAATTATGTGGGAAGGGAAAATATATATACTAACAATATATTATGCTAACAATGATGCTTGGCTTCTAACAGACTTTCTGTTTTACATTTGCATTGCTAGGATGCAGTAATGGCTCTTGTTTAATAGAATGACTTATTATGGGAACAACTTCCTTGCACTTTCTGCAAACAGAAGTTCCTTTCTTCTTTTTGTGTGTATTATCCATGTTCTTGCAACACTATTCTAGCTGTTACGAGAAATTAAAAAGTTAACATAATGACAGTTACTGGTGATTGCATTAATTTTCTTGATTTAACATTATTTGATTTGAGTGACTATAATACCTTCTATTGACATATTGAGTCCAGTTTAGAGAAGAGTATTTGAATTTAAGTTTTACAGTCAAAACCAGTGAGAAAATCAGTAGTACTTATTAAAGCTCTTTAGTCTAATTTATAACTAGATGTACACAATTAATTTAATTGTAACACTGCTACAATTCAAAAACACTGAAAGGACATGTTCATGCCTGTAACAGCAGTAATGTGGCTAAATACTCATAATCTTTCAACCAGCAGGAGCTTTTGTAGGTATTTTTATAAACCTAATCCACAGCTTGACACAGATCCTGGGATAATGGCACACAGTTCTTTAATTTAACCAATACCTAAACACTGTCGAGGAAGCCTGATGGTCTCATGGAAGTATGTCTCCCTACAACTTCTGAGCTCAGCCTTGCACATAGAATTGCCAAATTCTTTCCAACAGACGCACCACAGCCTAAATGCCTAATCATGTGTGTGAAATTTAACTTATTTACGTGTATTAATATTTGTGGCATCAGAACAAGTCTAGAATAAAATGACATTTTAGAGTAGACCACAGTGGCTTGAGTTTTTTACACCCTTCTGGTGCGATAGATGTGCCCGCAGAGGGATCTGTTCTTTGCACTGGGTCCCCACACTGAAGAAACAGGTCACCGATACTTACTCAATGTGGTATCAAAGCCTTTGTGGCCATTTTGCATGTGCTCCCAAAGCAACATTTTTTCCCAAAAAAACCAAGATTAGATTCTGACTCTCAGTGCATGTGAACAGTTAGCAACAAACTTATTTCAGTCTCCTGCCTACCCTAAGAACTGAAACCAACATTAATTCTACTCATGCAGGGAGAAAGAAAGAAATGGAGGGCTTTAGCTATGAACAGTTACCTTCCCTAAGATTAAATATTACCACAGCTGCTCACTAATGTATTTTCAGTAAACCTTTAAAATATAAACTACATTCTCAAGACAATTTAAATAAAGTTTTCCTAGGATTATTCATTAACGGCATAAGAATATGCTACATGTATAAATAAAAAATTCTTTAAAGAACAATTCTGTTATGTCATATTTTTTTTTATTGTTTCCCACCTTGCAAAAGTAAACAGAAACCTTTATATTATGATATATACTGAAAAATTCTGTAATATTCTTCTGATTGCCTGTATTTGCAGTATGCAAAACAGGTGGCCAAGCATTATAATGACAGAAGTCAATAAAACACTGGAAAAAATTCCAGAAATCCACTGGTTATTTCAAGGCATATATTCCACTATTCTAATATAGAGAGCTGGGGAAGAGAATTTTCATGTTTCAAAATGTAAAGAATTCACCTGTAAGGGTCAGGAGAGTCCTCTCTCCTCCTCCATCTCTCTATCCATTTGAAGTGTTGCAACTTCAAGAGCTGTACTGTGGCTTTGGGGCTCTTTCTTTTTCTTTTTTTTTTTTCTTCCCTTTTCTTTTTTAAGTTTCGTCAGATCCATTATGCATTATGCTGCGCCAGAGGCAAGTCATGGGGCTAAATGTACTATTACAGCACAATGATAGCAGAGTATTGTACTGTGATGCAGAACTGTGATACTGTACAAAGTAGCTGTGATAATGACTTACAGAGAACACTGCGCAGTCCTGTTTTCAGATGAAAAGGTAGTCAATTCTTACTGACAGCTCTCTCTCACCTACACGCTCTACTTGTTGCACCAAGTAACACTAAATCCTATGGGCACGCTGAATTCCTTCCAAGGCATGTGGTGGCTTCTTACAGTGGAAAACACACATCTCTCTTTCCAATACAAACTATGGCATGCCAGTGGGATGATGGGCACTTCTGTCTTGTCCCAGCACTCAATACATTGCTGAATTAACACCCCAAGTGAAGGGAGTTCTCTCAAGCCTACAGTGTAATCACAAAGTAACTTCTCTAAGTACTTTTGTACCCCAGAACTGCCTGATACTCAAAAAGTAAACATCTGAAGCCTGCTAACATTATTAAAGGGGAACACATTGTATTTATAATGCATGCATAATTATTGTAGTTGATTGTAATATGAAAGCACACATGCAGTAACTTTTCCACAGTTCCTATCATATTGATATAATTGTAGCCTCTTTAATAACAACCCGCAGCCATTTGTAAATTCAGATTTTCATCCATGCTTCCAAAAGGCATAATATTTGTAACTGACAGCTGACTGGTACCACTGTCTACCTCATTATGGACAAATACTTAAAGTTCACGAAACATGCAAGCATAAGGGGTTCCTAACATTGTCTTTGGCAGAAACCCAAGAAATCATCATCATATCACGTGTAAATGGGACATTATATGTATATTGCTAACAATACTCTGTAAAAGAAATTTTATGTTTCCATGCTCAAGTTTGTCTTGTCAATCAATAGACAAAATATGATGACAAGAGTTATTTCACAGACATGCCATTTTGTAGGGAGAAGTAGATTAACAGTTGTTTTGCAGCAGAAAATTTAATTAGCCTTTTCTTCAGCCATTAATGAACAGGCTATCAACAGATTAGGATTTTCACAAACATATCTGTTACTGGAAATCACTCTTCACCTTGTCAACATCTGCACATGCCTCAGAACGTGTTTTATAATTTCTCATTCCTCTGGGTTATGACCTTCTTTCTTACCATTTCTAAATTCCAAGTTTTAGACTTACCTGACAGTCAGACTGGCAAGATGGACTGCCCGTTTCGCACAAAGTGAGTTATAGAAATAACTGGGAAAAACTCAATTAGTATTTGTGTATTAACTCACCTTTTTTTTTTTATCCCAGCCATGAATAACCTAACTCTAACCAACTGAACGATGCGATCTCAATACTTAGCAATGAGTGTATCAATGCTCCAGTGCAGACAATGTTTTTAGTTTTTCAAATAAAAATATGTACATCTTTTACACTGTATGTGTAGTTCTTTGGTATTTTCTAGACATCCGTAGTCTTCAACACTGTAACACTGTAACACTATAGACTAATATTTTCAGCATGAAACATTTGAAAAAATGGGATATGTTGATACTTTATCTTAGAAATCAGAACATTGTTCTAGTGATTTGATAGTAATGTTGACTTGAAGTTACTTTGGAAGTCACACAAATAGCTAATAAGATTGTGGCAATAAAGTGTTGATTATCATCAACATTTGTCACTACACAGGTCAAAGAGCTAGGTAGCCATTTCCTAAAGTGAAGAACATACTAGCTCTGAAATATGCCAAGTGAACTGCTAATGTGCAGAACTCTAAACTTTTTTTGGTATGCATAAAATTCAGAGGCAGTGAGGACAAATTACTGGATTTGTTGCAATTCCTTACACTGAATTGCTGAATTTCTTTAAAACTCAATTCTTAATCCTGTGTTAAACCATGTGCAGAGTTTTGAAAACATGGGAATTAACTTTTTCAAAGGATGCAGAACAAGTGGATGTAATTCCATGATTCACAGCCCATAAAATTAAGGAAATCTTTTCTGCCAGTGTTTCAAGACATTTATGAGACATTTCTAGCATTCTCTTTGTTTGTTCTGTTCTTTAATTAGCTGTATTAGCTACATGCTGTATTTCTTTGCCAAGCTTGAAAAAGAGTAGTTCCTCTATCTACCAAAACCAATTTTCAGGGGTAATAACAGGCCACAAGAGAACTGTGTTTTAACTAAGCTGCATGCTAACCAATGGGTGGAATACAGTGAGATTTCACTAATAAAGGTACATGAATCAACGTGACTCTGTCCTTCCAGCAACAATATTTAATAAAGATGCTGTATCATTTACAGCGACATTCCTATATGCACAGTATAGTATCATGATCAAATCTGAAAAGTATACACGCACTTGTATTTACATTTTTCTCTCTTTGCCGTTGACATCCTGCCCTTCTCAGCTACAGAAAGCACATTTCAAAAGTGGCACTATTGTTTCAACTGACCGTGTTTTTCGAAGAAAAATACTTACAAGTAGGCTTTTTCCATTCTCAAGGGTTTTTTTAAGAAAGCTGACATGGCAGGAAAACTTTAGTGAAATTTTCTACTTTCATTGGAAACTGCTACCGTTCAAGCATAAGTGATTGATAGTCCTCATATGAAAGAGCATGAAATACAAAGTGAGCTACAAAATGGCTTCAGTGCATGGAAAAAAGATTGCCTCTTATAATGCTGATGAGACACAGGAATTTTGGATGGATTCATACTTCCAATCTCCTAAATGAACAGTTTGATGACATTTCTACACCAAACTAACAGGAGCACCTGAAAATCAACTGTATCCTGGGCTGCATTAAATGAAGCATGGCCAGCAGGATGAGGGAGGTGATTCTGTCCCCTCTACTCCACTCTCATGGGACCCCTTCCTGGAGTACTGTGTCCAGCTCTGGTATCCTCCACACAGAAAGACATGGACCTTTTGGAGTGGTTCCAGAGGATGGCTACAAAAATGATCAGAGGGATGGAGTACCTGTTCTATGAGGAAAGGCTGAGACAGTTGGGGTTATTCAGCCTGGAGAAGAGAAGGCTCTGTGGAGCTCTTCTAACGGCCTTCAAGAACCTAAAGGGGGTTCATAAGAAAGATGGAGAGAGGGACTTTTTACCAAGGCCAGTCGTGACAGGACAAGGGGCAATGTTTTAAAGCTGAAAGAGGGTAAATTTAGAATGTGTATAAGGAAGAAAATTTTTACAAGGGTCGGGAGGCACTGGAACAGGTTGCCCAAGAGAAGCTGTGGATGCCCCAGCACTGGACGCAAGCGTTTAAGGTCAGATTGGAGGGGCCTTTGAGCAATCTGATCCAGTGAAAGCTGTCCTTGCCCACAGTAGGGAGAATGGCCTAGATGGCCTTTAGTGATCTCTTCCAACTTAAAGTAGTCTATGATTCACTGAAATACCAGTTTTATCAATAGGATCAAATATAGTTTGCATCTGATTCCAGCATCAGCTCACCTTAATCTTACCCTTTTAGCAAAGAGATACTGTAACCAGTGTTTTTATTTCAAGCTACCATATAAACAAACAAAAACAAAAAAAATAAACTTCAGTTTCAGTTCAAAGCTCCAATCTTTGTGCTCTCTCTCCCCAGATCTGTCCTTCACTAGCAATAAGTATTTCACACAAGTGTCAACAGAAGCAGTGATATCTGTGGAATGTTATTACTGAAAAATATTTCACCATGTATTTACTTTCTTTTTGTCATCCTATATGTTCATACAAAAGGCCCAGATGCAAAATTATGGCAAGTATTTTTTCTAGAAGTATCATCTGGCTTTTTGACAGATTCTATAAACAGTTATTTTGACAGCTTTAGAGATGCTCCTAGGTCAGCCACTTGGTTAGACGATGGCCTGTCCAATTCCCCCATCTGCCATTTTCTTATGATTTATCTTCAGTTAGTTGTAAAATAAATACAAACAGATCATTACCCCACACCTACAGGACCTCTGCTTAACCACATATGCCACGCATCCATTCCACAGAAATCCTTAGTTGGTAGAAAGAAGAATCAGAAAAGAGGCTGAAAGAAGATACCTGAATAATATCTGACCAAGTTTTGAAGTAGTTTGCCCTTTTAGTTAAAATATGAATAGAAGAACAAATTACAGGCTGTTGAATTTTAATTCTGATATTACCAGAAATTATCAGATATGCTATCTACATTTCAATTTTATTTCTACCTCCCTATTAGATGGAGATAATACTTCCTTTCTTTAAAGAAGGATTATTAATATAAATCAGGCAAGAGGTGTACACAACTATCAAAGTAAGTGCCAAGCATGTATTAATATTTCTATTAGCTCTGGTTGTAGATCTATAAAATCAAAGAAAATCCACAAAATGAAAACTAAACGTGCATATGAAGCTAGAGCAGCAGTTCAGTTTAAAGTGTACATGGGTAAAAAATCCACAGAGGAACTATGAAACTGAAACATTGCTTTCAAATGTACCCTGCCTCTTGAAAGGTCACACAGCACTTTGGAGCCCAGGAGGCATTGATGAAGAATAGGAAATAAACATTTAGGATTTTTATGTAGCTGGAGCGTTTTTCTTAAAATCTTAAACTTAACAGACACAAGATTTGTTGCCAATTTGAAATTCAGGTTAGGACATGGTCAGTTCAAATTCTGAAGCAGGGAGGAAGATCAATGGCTAAGCAATTTTCACAAAAACATCGTAACAATTCCCAATTTATGATGAAAAAAATCTTACTTCCATGAAAAATACTTATGAATTTATTAAAAAAAAAAAAATCTGTTACTACCTGAGCTTTTTAAATGTGAAATGTACTTTTCCTAAATCACTGACTATCACGAGGGGAAATATAATGATTTTACCTTATGTTTGTAAAATGTGACTAGTTATTTTTTTGTTGACTGTAAAGGAAGTTGCATTCTGAAAAACAGGATATTAAGGAATAAAAAATATACTTCTAATCTAATTGTACCATAAAGCAATCAGATATTTAAGAAAAAAAAAGGGCCTGAAAAGAGAGAGGAACAATACAATTATCTAATAATTGTTCCATCCTTTACAGAAAGGAAAAAACAGGTGCATATTTGAGAACCATTACAAGTTACCTCTTCAAGGATACAGTAGGAAAATACATCAATCTTTATCTCTACATTAACTTTGAATTAAGAATATGTTTCGTAAAAACACATTTTCAGTTTGCTTCTAATCCAAAACTAAGCGTACACACATAAAAAGAAGAAAATTAATGTGTGTTTGAATCAGAGAAGTATTAACATGGGGGAAAATTGTTATGCAAAGGTCCATTTAGTGGAAGTTAATGCATTAAACCTTTATGTGAACAACATAATTTTCAGTTGCTGATGTCTTTCCCAGACTGGTTCAGTCAACCCTGTCATGGGCTTTCATCCTCTAAAAATCCTTTATAGATATTATGTAGCAAATATAGGAAGTGCCTAATTAAGTTTAACTCAAAACTGTGCATTTTTATTTGGTCAACTGAATTGTTCTAAGCATGTCAAGTACTGCAAAACACCTGAGGAATATATTCTTTGAAATACTACTGCTTCATTGAAATATTCAGGCGGCTTCCAATTTTCTGAGAGCTTCACTGGTAGCCCAACATAGACTTTAGGGAGGCTCAGTACTGCCTTAAAGCAGAGGGTTTTTTCAATATAGAAATATTTTTATTTCAAATTGTTAAATTATGGCTACAAGAAGTAATTAAAAATTCAATATATTAGTTCTAGTTTCCAGGATATCATCTGTAGATACATTTTGGAACCCCGAACACATAAGTATCATTGAATAGAATACACTATCCTCAACAGCTCTAGAGAAGAAATAAATAACAATTAATTTTGCAGGTCACAGTTAGCAAATACAAGCAGTTATGCCTGGGATAAGTGAGAGGTGAACTATAGCTTCAATACTTTGATTCCTAAAACATAAAATATCTTGTATGTACCTAATCTATAAGGTCTATGAGTTTTCTTGTTTGAATTTTTAAAAATCGTATACTACACATTTATGCATCTATAATGTGGGGGGGGGTTATTAATAATACAGTATGTATTTTGAGTTTTAGTATACGATATTCCTGTTTTATCATTTCTGTACTGATTGCACCCCTATCTTATGCATATGAAGCAGTATCTTCTTTATTTTTGTTATTGCTATTATTTGCACCTTCAGTCTTCCTATGCATTCTTAACTTTATCAAGTAAGATGAGTATTGGCAAAAATTAAAATACTATGATAAAATGTCCAACATATATTTTCTTAAGATCAGTATACTTTTAACAATACTCAAAACTTTTATTTTCAGCAACCTTGTAGTTTTAAAAGTGTTTTGAGGATGTTTGAATTTCTTACTGAATTATATCTAAAAAAGAAAATTCTACCAGATTAACCAATTCTGATATTTATCTTGTAAATTTATGTTCAGTTACATCATACACTCTTTTGTAGCTATACAAATTAATATAAAGCCAAAGCAGAAGAGAGGTATTTAAATTTGTAGTTCAGAAGCTGCTGACATTAGGCATTAGACCGTAAGTGGGTCAGAATAAACACTTAACATTCGAATTTAAATATAATATTGTGTAATACAAGAAGATCTATAGAGTCATAATGTCTGAATGTATTAGCTATGATGATAATACTTCTATTGATTTCAGTCTGTTAAAATAATGAAACTGGATTACACAAATCAATTCTTGGAAAACAACACAAAAACACGTATTTTTTTACACTTGCAAAATAGGCTTTTCAAGTGTGATTGACTGTAACTATTTTAGACTGAAACTAAAAGCAAATGTTAATTTTATCAACCTCACCTAAAAAGAGGCTTCTAGAAGTCTTTCTGTTATCTTACAGTTGTGAAGCTTAACGGTCTTTTAACCATCTTACAAACAGCTTTTTCCATCTGATCAATTATTTAAGACTCTCGCTCTTACATCATTACATCTGCAAGGAGAGGAGGTGCTTCAATAGGAGGCTCTACCATTAAAGGCAATTAGAGAATGGTCCGTTTCCCTTCATGGAAGGAGGACATACTCAAAATGCTGGAAAACATTCAAGAACACAGCATTTCTGGTAATGTCTTCAAAGTTATATGTAACTAAATATTTCCTAACTTCTCAAAGTCTAACAAAAAATCAGGCATTAGCTTTTCAGGCTGTTGGACATGCTGGTTTTATTTTTGTGCAGAGAAAAGTGCTCTTCTGTATATTTTAAATTATTTCTACTCCAGATAGTAATCAGACTGTAGCCTTGAAATCATACTGCTATAAAAACATTTAAAAGATTACGTTTGTCCAGTAGCACTGTTACGGTCACTATAATAAATAAAAGATACGGCATTTCTGAGAACGTATGTTACAAAACGAGCGGTGATCCAGAACATGGAATGTAATCAGATTGTAATGTACAAAGCATATATTCAAACCTGAAGTGTGAAGCAAAGAGGAATTTGCATTGTGAATGCAATAAAAACTGTAAATCAGTTCTTTAAAAGCAGAAGACAACAGTCTGAGCTAAAGGCTGCAGGCATCACACCCTAACTGGGTGTGAAGAATACTACAGATTTCCAACCTGGCATAGCAAGTTAAAGATCTGCAATGGAGATTCACACTCCACTGTTGTTACCAGGAGGTAATTATACAACAGTATTTCTAATGACGGAGTCCCAAAGCAATGCTACTCCTCTTCCCAGTGGAAAATATCTTTTGAAGCAAAGAGTGGCTGTGGGATTCAAGAGGAGGGAAAACACACACCATAAAATATAATTAAAAATTGTGGAGGCTGCCTATGACAAGAATAACCATAAAAAACAGATACAAACCAGCTGGCTGTTAACAACTCCTGAGTTATAAAAATCTTAAACCTGCTGTAAAGCACTCAATTCGATTTACATAACCACAGAGCTGACATTCCTTTTAGGCTCCTCTGCTGGGGATTATTTTGACATGTTTTAAGGCAGCATAAAAAGCAACTGTGAAAGGAAGACATGTATCATCTTACATAAAAATTTATTCTTGCCTTAAGATTGGACTTACACGCTTTAATCCCAGAATCTTTACCGATACCGGAAAATATCTTCAATGGCTATTGGTGATTCAATTTTATAACATTATCCCTTTGGTGCTCGTATTTTTTATAAAGTTGATAGTGTGTGTATACTCACAAACAAACAGAGAAAAATCTATACAATCACAGAAGCTTAAGTTTTGGTATTACTGCACAAAATATTAGCTCCACTAGAACCCACAACAGAGTGCAGCATATCTAGTGATAGATTATGTTGCTTGAGATTGTGATCGGCCTTTCCTAAACAAGGAAAGCATTTCTTAGGAACGTAATGATGCAGACAGCGCTTTACACGACCAACACAGCTTGCTGTAGGGAATTAAAATAAACAAAATAAAATAAAATCAATCTTACATTGAGTGAAGTTTTGATGTATAAGTGCTGGCAGCTTACATTGCCCAGAGCACAGAATGAGTTTTGCCATTTGATAATTTGCTTGATTCACTGTGCTGCCTCATGCAGGGCATTTTATGCCTGATTTATGTTTAATCGAGTCACCTGCTTAATGTTAAGGAGGGTCACAGTTAGATAGAAGGGTTATGACCATATAGGGCTTTCAACATCTCCCAGTTTGACATAAGAAATGGGTGTAAGTGTTAGAGGTCAACCTTTTTCTTTTATTTTGATTTAACGTTCTCTATAGAATATTGCATAAAACATTAATGTACCACAAAACCAATTTGATTCCCTTCTGAAACACAGTAGGCAAATATGGATTAGTAGACTCAAAACACTGACAAAATAAAATAAAAGCAATCTATAGTCTAAGAAGTCATCATCTGTAAGTGGGGTTTTTTATGATTATACGGTATATCTTTGCTTACAAAAAATGAACATATTTTCCCTTTATTAGATTTATTCTGGTGTCTGTGGAAAAAATAAAGATTACAAGAACAAAAGCATGACAAACTTTTAATATAATTAAGGTGTCCAGATTTACTATTCAGACTGATTGTTCATTCTTTTAAACACATATAACTGGACACTAGGATTATCAGCACTTTTTTCCAATGATATGAAAATTTATATCTACATTTAATAAATAAAACTAGATGTGGACAACTACTGATTGGAGAGCTCAAACACATCTGCTCTTTCGGATTCTTACAGTGTTTCAACATGCTGAAAATTACTGCACAACATTACATATTTTAAAATTAAAGTCCTCCCATACAGCACAGAAAAAAAAAAAATAGACATTATGCCAGATAAGGTATTTAAAGATATATTCTTAAGGAGGAGAGCAAGGGGAGATGGAATTCAGCACTTGCCAATTTGGATAGCTGCATTTCCAAGTTCACTTAATGACAACACGTATTTTTTAGAGAGAACAGTGTAGAGTTACTTGCACCACTGAAGCTATAAAGTCTAAAAGAATTTGTCATTGTAACTTCACCACATTACAGGGAGCAGAATGACAGTAATAAATTACTTCTGAAAACTCCATAAAGAATAATATTAGTTCATATAATAATTGTAATCAAAATATAATCAAAATGTAATACTAGTTCATTGTTGTTTACAATAATATACTAATTTATATGTTGTTTACATAAGAACAGGAGGACTGTTCTTATGCTAAAATTAAAACTAGCGAATTTACTGGGGTTAACATCAAGAAATACCATGGGTTTGGCTATTTAAACAGCATATTAATTCATTATCACAGGAAAAGACTTATCAGTCTTTAAAGTGCACTAAAATACGTACATGGTATGTCATGAACCTAGCTACCAGAACCCAATAACAGTTCATAGTGTATTCCAAGGGATCTCAGAAGTTTCAATCCTTGACCAAAATGAGATGTGATTGCCTTCTAAATTACACATGTGACATACAACATTTTGTGCAAATGAAAGAATAAAAAATTTATTATTTTTTTTATTACTATACGCAAAACATACTCAGCTTCTTCAAATACTGTAAAATGTATCAATCGCTTCCACTGATTCATCTAACAGACAATGTAAACGCACAATTTGCATCCACACTTTGAAAATAATTTACCTTAATTGACAACTTCACCCATCTGATTTCACATTAGCCTTCGAAAATTTACGCATTCAGTCCAAACTCTTTGTCTAGGTTGCCTACAGTCAATGGAGAGACGTGGGCATTTCCAGAGGGTGATTCATGTGGCCTATCTTATAGTGAGATGTATCACCCTCTAGAGATGTCTGCTACTTTCCACTAGCTATGAAAGGAGATGACTTGCTAAGATTTTAACAGCTACATTTATGACATATCAGCAGATGAACCCCTTCCTTGATAGCTAACTTTTTTAATAGCTAAACCTAGGCAAAATTTGTTACTTTCCTTGGATTGTGAAAATATAGTGAAGATACTTACTTGTATGCTTGCCATTTCTAAAAAAAATTATTGAATCTGATATGGAATTCTACATGTAGGTAGACAGTTCCTTAAGAATTACTTTTAAGCTCATAAAGAACTACAACAAAATTCTCTCAACAACCTTTATACTTATTTGATTAAACCCTCTAATTCAGGAAAGTTTAAAACAGTTTAAATCTTATAATGAAGTAAGTCTCAAAATGACACATGCTTCCTACTGTTCTTTAGAGAAGAAAAACATTTCTATTAAACATTCTTTCCTTCTTTCTTTCAAGGACTCTATTTTTATGCAAAAAAATAAAAAATAAATCCTGTTGGACAAGGCAGAAGAAAACATTGGGTTTTTTTCTCTTTGTTTCACTTCATATTAAAATCAAATTAATGAGGCAAACTGATACCACAACATATATTCACCTTTTAATCAAAAACTCGATTTAATGTCAGAGCATGTATTGCTAAAGAATGCAATCTACTGGATTGAGTCTTTTCCAGCTGGATTACTTATAAAATCTGTCCCACATCAGCAGTAAAGGGGTTATCAGTAGGAACTCTACTGAACAAGACACTCAGTGGTTGGTCCCAAAAGATATTGCCAAGTCTTGAATTAGGGGCAGAAATCTGGTGCAGAGTAGGATATCAGCAGGTATCTCACTATCTTTCATATAATACAGAATCCACCATATCATTGTGCTTTTTCCTACTGCATAGAAAAACTTAAAAATACGAATTCATCCGAGCATACAGAAAATCTGAAACATGTTCAGAAAGATGCAGTTCTGTTCACTTGAGTAAACCTAAAGGGATGATACTCAGTGATGATTATGGGCCTATTTATTTCATTTAGTGGAGCATAGTACTGAGATATCTGAATTAGCATGTTCACATCCTACATGCACCACACAGAGGTACTTAACTCAGGAATGGAAGCTCTTTTGTCATGCTATAATAATGATGCAACCAGGTTGTCAATGAATGATCTCTTTTGTATTGTAAATATGTTCTTACTACCACCTTCTTGAAGGCAGTGACAGACCAAAGGAGAAGTATCTGAAAGTATTTCCAACACCAAAAGGAATTTATAAAAAAATACCAGCATTCCCTCTGCTTCTGGCTTTCATGACAGGCTGAGACTGTTTTAATATCTGCACTGAAAAACCTCTCTTCTCTGTAACACACACTCTCTCTAATTAGAGTGCTCTTACATAGTATATTTCACATTAAAATGTTGATGGTAACAGCCAAACATGGAGAGTGGAATCTTGCAAGCCTCAGGAGCAGAGATGTCCATTGTGCATGCTGGTGAGAATTATGGATTTCAAGCACTATAAACTAGATGAGAAATATCAAAAACAAAAGAAAAAAGAAATTAGTAAAAAAAAAAAAGAACTTTTCATCACCACTGCAATTTTAAAAGAACTGTGAAAATTCTCTTCATAGGTGGTCTTTCATTGGATAAGCCCTGTAAATAGTGATTTTTGACCTTGTACACCACAAATAATATTTTCACACTATAATAAAATCATTGAGTCTTCATCTAGCAGATATTTTTGCAGCAACTTGTTATAGTAGAGACATCATGCAAAGACAGCATGAGAAGATGTATTTGTCAAAATAGTCTTGAAAAGTTCTTTTTCTTTTTTTTCTTTTTTTTTTGTGGCAGTTATACAAAGCTGAAGATTTCTCATTAAGTAGCCGTTTTCTCAGGCAGTGAAGTTTCTTCTAGAAGATGTATGCAGTATATGAAAGAAAAACAATGTAATTGAAAATTATTACATTGTCTGAAAGATTTCTGAGAAGCAGCTAGGAAGCAGGAGGAAACAGAAAAAAAGGAGTAAGAATTCAAGTCCATATTTTCTTCAGACATTTGACAAAATGGACGTGAGATGCCCTTAGAAGAAATAATGAGCCATGCTAGCACTGGAAACCCCCTTTCATTTGCAACCTGTTAGCATTTAGGGGTTTTTATTTTTTGCCTTTAAAAGAACATAACATTTAGTAGATTAGCCAGGCTGGTGAGATAAAGGATTCATGATTGGTGAACATGCTAGGAATGAGGGAAATAAATCTGTTGGGCTCCAAATGCAAGCATTGATGTGTTTACAATGAAACTAATAATCTTGCCAAAATATAGTTACATAACATGCTTTAGTTTTCGGTCAGCCCTGAAGCATTCAGGCAGTAAGCTAATGATCATTGTAGGTCCCTTCCAATTGGGCTATTCTAGTCTAGTCTAGTTTAGTCTAGCCTATGCACATTATAGACTTAAAAGCAAAACCAGTAAGTGAAATTTAACTAGCCTCTTTGGTTTAGTTTGGCTTTGTGTTCGATGAAAACACAACAGCATAAAGTAGAAAGGAATCTAAAGGGGAAAGAATTCAGAGGAATCTCAAAATCATTCAGGCTTGAAAAATGGGCTGAAGGGTCATATTATAGTCTATTTAAAAGACAGGATAGCGGACAAAATTTGGTGGGCTAATCAAAAATTATTCAAAGAAATTAGGAAGTATCATACCACACACTATGGTATCAACATCCCACACACACACAAAGAAGTTGTTTAAGTTATAATCAACTTCAAAGTCAGTAGAAAGCATACCAAAGCAAGAAATAAAAAGTGAACAATTATATAGCACACTCTGGCAGAAAGAATCACTTCGAGTAACCATAGGAACAACACCATGCAAAAAGTGAGATGGAACAAAGCAATGCATGAGCTGCTAGCATTTAGTAACTGAGGATGAAATGAGGAGCCTTCTACTAGGAGCAGGCCACAGATAGATCCATGTTAAGCGAGTAAATACAATTAAATCATGAATAATTCTTAAAGAAGCAATGAAGCAGATTGAAATACAACTCCAAAAGACATTGTTATCTCAGAGGTTATATAAACAGTTCTGGATTGCAGACCAAAACAACAAAAAAAAAAACCCACTTATCACACAATTTTAACACACACAAAAAAGGATTTTCCAAGGGCAGAAAAAATATAGTTTCTGTGGTTACACTGAATTAAAACAATCTAAGATGTAAGACAAAAATTAGATTAAATCCATTGGCAATAACCTTCACACAACTTGATTACAAGTTATATAAGGGCTACATTAAATATCCTTTTGTTTTGCCTATGCCCTACTTTAATCTGGGCTACCTACTGAATCTATTAACTTACTTGATAAAAACTAAAGTCTAAAAGGTAAATAAAAACTTTGAAAAAGTACATCATTATTTCTAATAAAAAATACTGGTACTTTTTTTAACGTTTAAAGTACCAGTCCATTCGCCAAATAAAGTTCTGTGACGCTCTTGTCTGATCGGCTAGACTGGACTAGGGAATTAAATATTTCGAATAAATGGTAAGGAAAAACATCACAGGGAAAATCTTATTTGGAATTAGTTACTCTTCATTTCTTGTTACCTGTCCAAATATATTTCTTTCCAACATTAAAGATTTAATGAAATAAATCTGAATTTTAAATAAAAAATAGTAGATTTGAGAAAGGAAGGGGAAGAAGAAAAGTAAATTAAAATACTTCTACCACTGTTCTGTGAGTTTAAAAAGCAGAATTTATACAGTTCAAAATTCATGCCAGGGCTAAATCTATGTAATCTAGAACAGTGAATGTCTCAAATTAGGGTGGATAAATAATTACATATTCTAGTTCTCTTATTAGTTTTTAGGGGAGAGTTACAAATAAGAGGTCACAAGCAAAGGTGAGCTCCCAGACTACTTGTAGGAAATTGTAAGATACATATCCGCATACAGTAAAGCATTTGCTCTGAACATGTTATTTGGAACTCAAAATACTTTGAGATGACACAGCCTCTCTATACTAAGCTTAATATTTTGACTGATATCAGCAAACTGACTCCTGGTAATATAAGTGGAGATTGAAATAAGTAAGTGCTAAACAAAACACCACCAGAACACATCATAAAACACCATAATGATAATAACAAACTCTACTGACACTATAAAGCTTTTGCAGCTAGCAAAGTATTTTAAAAGCAAATATTTTTCTTGAGAAAATTATGCCAACAGAAATGTGTTAAAAAAGAAATTCTGTGAATGATTATCTGTAACCTAAACACTCAACTAGCAGCAGCTCCAGTACATGTAGGTACAACTGTGGATATCATGATGACCTTAAATTTTCCACTAAAAAAAAAAAAGGATTAATTTGAAATATTTACTTCCAAGTGAAAAAATAAGCTAACAGTTCCTCAAACTTACATACAGAAAAATATGTGTTGGGTTTTTTTCCTTTTTCATCATCAAGAAGTTAATTTGGGGCCTCCAGAAGAGCAGTAAGAAAGAGGAAAGGTAAATTCAGAAGATCAAGAGCTTTTTCCTGGAGTGAAGAAGAAAGCAATTAAAGATGCCAGAAACAAAGTATATACTTCAAGAGATTTTAATGAAAAAAAATCACCATCTTTAACATGCACTGGACAAATGGTATCCAGCTATTGAGCAGAAGGCGGAAAAAACAAGTTGCTTATACTTAAAGCAGTGTTTCCATATAAGCATTTTTAATTGCTTTCAGATGCTTTTATACCTTAGTAGCACCTTCATTCAAAAGACATGAGTAAGTGCTTGTGTTCCAAGCTTGTAAATTCTTGGAACTTGGTCTAATAAAAGATAAAACTTCCACAAAAAAACCCACTTTTCCTCGTGTTTCTTTAAACGAAAACATACTAGAAACTCAATAAGTGAAATATTTGTTCTAGTAGTAATCTGGTAGTATACCTACATAAGATGTTCTGAATTGGCCGTGGACAGTACAAGAAACAAAACTGGCCAGGAACAATTCCTTAAGAGAAGATAACAAATTTTTTCTTGTAGATTGGGAAAGACTGTAGTAAGAAGAAGAGTTCAGAACTGTTGTCATAAGCTGCAGGATGCAAGCCTGCTCTCCATTACAAAGAAAAGCTCTGAAGTATCTTATTTATTGGTACAAATGCTGCCATAAAGGTCATATTCTTTATAGGAACAATAACCTAAATAGTAGCATCTCTTGTCCAGAACTTCTTGGGATGTAAGCATTTGGGATTTCTTTCATTTACCTTATGTACTATGATAATACTTCTTTATTTTGGTTCTACATACGTTATCATTGTCTTTCTATATAGTATTTTAGCCCAGGGGCTAACAGAAATCAATTTAACAAGAAATCTAAGTAATTTAGAATTCATATACAAATGTTTTTCTGGCTTTATTTTTTTTTCTATACGTAAAAAAGCTAAACTGAATGTCATAATGAGTTATTCCATAAACATGAATCTCATATTGCTATGTGCTATAGAGGCAAAACTGCTATAATTTTGTCATTCACCTCTAGGAGTATATTGTCATCAGTGTGTTCAGTATCTGTATATCTGAGATTCCAAAGGCCAAATATAATTTAAACAGAAGAAAAAAAAAATCACTTTAAAAATTATTTTGTCACACAGTGACCAAGTGCACAGGAACTACTGTTTTCTTCCACTTGAATGAAATATTAATCTACTAGAATCTTTTGAGATACTTTCCAAACCAAATGTATTGATTCACAAGAAATTACCTTTCTCTTCTCAAATACACTGCATGCTGAGGGAATGCTGTAATCCAGGTTTTGGGTTGAGTTTTTTCTTCTTTTTGTTGGTAGTCTGGTATTTGCAAAAAGACTGTACTGTCATAATGCAGTAAGTTACCTGGCTATTAAACTGCCCAAGTAACGTAGTCCTTTTATTTTCATTTTTATACACATTTGTTAAGCAAGGGTACATGGAAAAACCTATCATTGTTTCCACTGTGTTAAACAGCTTTTCTCACCATCTGAAGTCCAAGCTTCAGTGACATTATGGAATCAGCTTTTTAACACAGTAATTATGTCTAGGTTTCCATACATTGGATTGATGCATCATAGCATATGATTAGTCTACCGTCATAACAAAAAAATGACATCATCATTTTTAGGAGTGAAGTTGCTGATCTACAATCTTACCCTTGATTTTCATGGTTCCTAGCAAGGCAGCTCCAGCAACCTGATGCAATCATAAACAGAAATTCTTGGAATACACTACTGACATCACCTCATGTTTTGAACTCTGTATTTTCACTACAAGTGCTAGAAACATTCTTCTAAAAAAAGTAGCCCACAGAAAGCACTGCTATTCTATTCATGTTCCTCTCAGCAAGTGCAGCCGGATTGTTCAAGCCATGTATGTGCTCCTAGTGTCTGAAATAACAGGTAGCATAATAAAGATAGAGAAAAGGAAATTTAGTAGATGCATCTGCCCATTTAAAACACTCCCTGCAACTTGTTCTACTTCCCTCATGTCAATCTAAATCTCAGCCACCACCTAACAAAAAGGTAATGTTGATAAAATCTTACTTTTCAGTAAAACTTGTCAGTACACTGTCTCTCTGTCTGCCATTGCTATGCATTTTGATGAGTTAAAACGACTCAGTGACATTATTAATTTGGTCTTGCCTGGGTGCAGTTTTCCTTTCCCCAGCTTACTCTGTCCTAGCATGCTACTGTTTTCATCATCAGAAGCTAGTACATCATTAATTTATGACCTCATCAAAGTAATGTAATAACAGCAACATTCTCCTCAATCTAAGATTGCCAAGTGTCCATAGTAGTCATGTCTCTAATACTAGTACAAGTAACAGTTTATTCTTTGCTGACAGCAAAAAAACCTAGACTACCTCATGTCTTTCCTGGATATTCCCTTCATATTTAAGTATTTGCACGAGACCTAGAATACTCCACAGCACACATTGTTCTTAACCAGGAGATAATCATATCAAAAAATAAACAAAAAATCCCAAGTTAAATACGTTAAGCTGCAGTTCAGTTTCTTCCTGTATTTCAGAGAATCCCCAAACATATGATAATGAAATCATGGACCATAACTTTGGAATATATAAATCTGAAGTAATTTTTTATTGAATGCTGTATGTAGCACTGGCAGCAGATTAAATATAAAATGAAAAGGAAAAAACATTCACTCTTCACTGATCATGTCATGCAAGGACATAAGTAGTCTAAGTCTGTAAAGGGGATAGAACACTACCTTGATAGCATTCAAGAATGTCATGTCATCATCATGATGCAGCACCATAGTTAGCAACATGATGAAACTGAGCTTTGTAGCAGATCTTGCTACACTTACTGTAACAAGTACCATCTTACTATATTGCTATGGCAGTCAACATTGTTCAGGTAAAAGACCAATGTCTTTGTAAGACAGATATTATTCTGAATTCAGAAGCTCAGGTTCATTTCTAGTGGCAGTGTTTAATAAAATAATGCTTCGTATTTGATGTCTAAAATAGCAGTGCACTGTTTGCTCTGTGAAAGTTTAATTTTGAACTAATTAGAAATTATATGATTGGGTATTGAATTATTCGGCTAAATGTTCCCATTAAAAAGCAAGAGTGGTTGGAAAAATATCAAGTTCATTATAAGAAAAACTGCAAACGGAGAAGCATGATTATTTTGATGTTTTCCTGTTGAAAGAATGCCTGAAATTTGAGCCACAAGACAATCTCACTATTTCCCAGAATTTGTAAGCTTACATGGTGAATAATTAATTTTATGGAACAATCAGTATACTCTGCAATATGTATCTTTTCAATAACATTTTACTTTCACTTACAAGTAGTAGTATGCTGGAATTCAGAAAGCTGCAGTAATCACTTGTAAACGCTTCCATTACCAAGTCCAAATTTAGTCACTGATAACTTCACCACACACCTGCCTTTAGGAATATGATATTAATTGCTTTCTTTTATACCAAGAGTTTGCTGCAGTTCTGTATTTTGTTTTGGCTTGCATGTTATTTTTTTTACAGGAAAACCTGATGACTAAACAAAATCATAATTCCTTTGAGAAGTGGGGATCTTTTTCCTCAAGATGTTTAATATACTTCTATGATTTGAAAAAAGAAACCGGCATTTGGGTGAGAACAACTTCTAGAGTCAGAGACACTGGATTTTTTTGACCCTAAACCTACCCTGATTTAGCAAAGCTAAACATATATGAAAAACAACACACATCAGTAGAGGCTTTACAAGTATCTTCTAATAGCCCATCTTCACAGAACACAGTCCTTCAACTGCAGTACTACATAACTGGTACAGATATGGGGCAATCAACAAATCAGTAGCATTACACCCTTTGTCTTCAGAAGGCAAAATTATCCTGTGATCCAGGAAGAAATAAAAAAATTCTTATCTCAGATTTTTCACTGAAAAGCAATAAATTTGTGCACATCACAACCTAACACTAAATGAATAGTCACAAAATGCAAGTAGAAGATTCACTTGCTTATAATTACACTGTAAAATAACTTCACTCCTCAATTTATTTTTGAGTACCTTGAGAGTATCAAGATACCTGGGTTCAGCAGTAGCAGTCATTTTTTTCTCCTTCTTAGTAGCTGATGCAGTTTTATGTTTTGACTTTCATCCTAGGAACAGAGCTGATAACACTGATGTCTTTAGTTGTTGCTAAGTAATGTTTATTCTGACCAAGGACTTTCTGAGTCTCACGCTCTGCCGGGAAAGAGGGGAGGCAGAGAGGAAGGAGGGACAGGACACCTGACCCAAGCTAGCCAAAGAGGTATTCCATACCATAGCACGTCATGCCTGGGGAGGTAACTGGGAGTTACCCAGAAGGGCACATACTTCCCAGTCGGGCTCGTTTTCGGTGGGTGGTATTGTACTCTCTTCCCTTGTTATTTTCTTATCGTTATTATTATTGGTTGTAGCAGCAGTGATTTGTGTTATACCTTAGTTACTAAACTGTTCTTATCTCAACCTGTGGGAGCTGCATTCCTTCGATTCTCCTCCCCATCCCTCCAGGAGAGGGGAGGAAGGGGGGGGGGAGGGGGAGAGGGAGGAGGAAATAAATGTGGGGGGAGATAGAAACTGGGTTTAAACCACGACAGTTCTTTTGGGGCCCAACGTGGGGCACGAAGGGTTGAGATAACAGATCTGACCGGATTGGTAGTTCACTTGTCACATTGCTGATTTATTGGCTTTCAAAGTTTTTCCTCTTGATCTCACAGTCTCAGAATATCGTACCTTACTTACAGCCGGTATATGCTGTAGGGAAGGAGGGGGGGG
>NDXB01021926.1:137355-147583 GCA_002631895.1 Agapornis roseicollis | reverse complement strand
CAGAAAAAAAAAAAAAAAAAAAAAAAGTAAAAATAAGAAAGACAGTACTATTAGTCCTAGTGAAAATACTACAGTGATGCAACCAAAGACACTTCTATGTTATCCTTAAACAACTTAAAAGTCATTCAGTAAAGTCCTATCAAGCTATATCAAGTGCTATATCGCCATAAGCCTTAGTGTTTGTCGGTATGTTATTTGAAGGCCTGAAAGACAGCCAGTGCTCAAAGCTGTCCTGTAACTATCTTAGGTAAAGTTTGCCCATCAGAAATAACAATCTGTTACTAATGTGTTATCCTAGGGAAACTCTGAAAAGTTAATCAGTCATTTAAATAGTATGTTTTTAGATAAGAGTTGACAAGTGTATCTACTTCTGATAAGATTTTTTTATTATTAGTCATAATTCTTTGTAATACTGGTCATTCCATTTGCAATATTTATATAATAGAATTGCACAGAAAGATATCAAAGGATCTATTTTATAGAAACACATAAATCAGCTATTGAGAAGTTTATTTTAATATGTACTTTAACGTGCCTAATTACAAACCTGCTCTGTATTTACTCTGTGACTGGAAAACTTATACATGTCCTACTCCCTTTACCTCCCATGCCCAAAGTCATTATGAAGATATCAAACTTTGAAATAAATTTCAATTACTATTGCTCTGTGTCTGAAAAGATCTGTGTTTTTCAAAAGCATCTCACATTAGCCAAAACACCCAAAATAAAAGACCAAATCCATCATCTTATTGTAATTCTTATATTCTCATGTTGAATTAAATCAATTCATCCTTCCTTTTATGAACTTCACATCTTCGACAGCATAGAACACATAGAGAAGAATTCCATGTAAGAGAAGTGTATCAGAGGAGTATGACTTCCAAGATCGTCAAAATGGCACTACAGACTTGCAGCACACTCTTCTGAGACATACTACAGCTGCCCAGTACACACATCCATATGATGTTTGACTGTTGTGCTCTGTTCCTGGAACAACTCCATATATAACATGCATACAGAGCTATCTTTTGGCTCCGTCCTTATATCTTGTAGCACAGTAACTCAAATCCGGACTGTTAAGATGATAATGAAATACAAATTAATAACAATAATTACAAAAAGATTTTCATTCCATGTGCAGTCAAGTTAGACAAGAATTAAAGCAGGTGCCAATTCACAACTGTATTTTGATTCTTTGTATTTTCTACTTTTCTGAAAGCTTTAGCTTCAAAACCTGACATAAAGACTTGGAAATGAAAAATAATCCAAAATCATCAAATAAATTAGTCCAAAAGTTTTTTCTCCTGATTTTGCTCTGGATGGTGATCTCTGAATGTTAGATGTTGTAAATGCTGATCAAGGTATCAGAGTTCAGACTAAGTGGGGTATTTTAATCAATGCAAACGCTTTCCCTAGGATGTTACCTGCTTGCTTGAGACTTCATATTAGGTTTTGCAGTTTCAAGCTTCACTCCAGTACCAAATATGATACCGAAGAAACACCTACTTGACCAAACCACATGCTTTCTATGCTGTTCATAGTAAGTTCTAGCAGAACTGGGCTTTTTGCTGCAGTAACAGATCCAGTTCTTAGAGAATAAAAAAATAACCAGCAGACGACTATCCTTTTTGGAGAACATGAAACAAATTCAACATTATTCTGATCAGAAACTTGCTTGGTTATGTGACTGGCTGAAGATCACAGTGTCTTCATGGCTTTATAGCCTTCCAATACAAAAGCATATCCAATCTTGAACTGGACACTGAGCTCATGCATTTTTTCTAGAAGTTTAACAGTATTTGAGGAAGAAGGTACTGCAATAAAATGGCAGATTAGATGAATCTTGTCACAATTATCCTTCACTAAATTTTGACCTGGATATCAAATATATTCAGTTTTAATAGAATTGAATAAAGTGGCAACATATAATATGTTTTAAATGGTGCTTTCTCATTTATACTGTCTTTTAAAAGAGATAACAGTTTTACAGTTTTTAAGCAATGTATTTCAAATATCCAGGCTTAGATACAAAAAAGGAGTCTGGAAAGTGCAACAGAAAAATATGACAAGACATGCTTTGGACTCCTGGGCCTTAAAGACTTAGTCCTTAGAAAAAACTCTCTCACATAGTAACTGGTTATGCGAGGTGTATTTTTGTGTGTGCACCTATATATATTTTTATGTACATACATACGTAAGTATACATAGACCAAAAAGTGGCACACTGTCCACCCAAGGGAGTCTCTAGGCTGATATTCCCAAGGCAATAGCTGTTCTGGTCCCAAAGCATTTTAAAGCAAAGGACGAATCAACCTAGACTTTATCATCTTTAGTAAATACTGATTGTGATCTTTTCCCCCACTGGGTTGTGACACTATGCACCACTCGAGAGCTGGAGAAAAGCACCATATGTTAACAAGTCAACTGTAGCTTCTGCAACACTTTCATCAAGTACTAAATGGTGAAAGGTAAGTGTCTCCAGCCTGCCCACCATGACAGAACTCCAAGGCTGACCACTAGGAACTCCAGGCCTGTCAGTCAGACTTCAGTGCCAAGGAGGGTTATGGAGCAGATCATCTTGAGAGGCACCATGTGGCACATACAGCACAACCAGGTGACCAGGCCTGGTCAGCATGGACTTATGACAGGCAGGTCTTGTTTGACTAACCTGATCTACTTCTATTACAAGGTGTCCTCCCTAGTGCATGAAGGAAAGGCTGTGGATGCTGTCTACCTAGACTTCAGTAAAGCCTTTGACAGTTTCCCAGACCTTTCTCCTGAAGAAACTGGCTGCTAATGAGTGTACTGTTTGTTGGACAAAAATCTTGGATAGTCAGGCCCAAAGAGTGGTGGTGAAGGGAGTTAAATCCAGTCGCAGGTGGTGTGCCTCAGGGCTCATTACTGGGGCCAGTTCTGTTTAATATCCATATCGATGATCTGGATGAGGGGATCAAACGCACCCTCAGTAAGTTTGCAGACAAAACCAGGTTGGGTGGGAGTGCTGATCTGCTGGAAAGGCTGGATCAATGCACCAAGGCCAGTTGTATGAGGTTCAACAAGGTTCAGTGGCAGGTCCTTCACTTGGGTCATAACAACCCCATGCAACATTGCAGGCTTGGGGAACAGCAGCTGGAAAACTGCCTGGTGGAAAAGGACCTGGGCTGTTGGTCAACAGCCAGCTGAATATGAGCCAGCAGTGTGCACAGGTAGCCAAGAAGGGCAATGGCATCCTGGCCTGTGTCAGCAATAGTGTGGCCTGCAAGACTAGGGCAGTGATTGTCCTTCTGTACCTGGAACTGGTGAGGCCACACCTCGAATACTGTGTTCAGTTCTGGGCCCCTCACTACAAGGAAGATATCGAGGTGCTGGAATGTGTCAAAAGAAAGGCAGCAAAGCTGGCAAAGGGTCTTATGTGGAACAGCTGAAGGAACTGGGGATATTTAGCCTGGAGTAAAGGAGTCCAGGGGAGACCTTATTAGAGTCTACAACTACCTGAAAGGAGGTTGTAGAAAGGTGGGTGTCAGTCTCTTCTCCAAGTAACAGGCTCCAGAACAAGAGGAAATGGGCTCAAACTGCCAGGGGGGCTTGGATTAGATACTAGGAAAAAAACCTTACTCAAAAGGGTTGTCAAGCACTGCAACAGGCTGCCCAGGGAAGTGGCTGAGTCCCCAGCCCTGGAGGTATTTTAACAGTTGGATTCAAAGTTCTTAAAGGTCCTTTCCAACATAAACAACTGTATGATTCTATATGCAAAAACATACGTATGTGTGTGCCTCTCTGTAGTATGTGTACACACAGAGTACAATCCCTACAGGTGATTAGCAGGGCAGGTGATTAGCAAGGCAGGTGACTAGTGGACTCAATAACATTAACATGACCATTTAAAAAAGAAAATAAGCACCACAGTCAACTGAAAAAAACAGATGTCATTTGCTAAGGTATATCAAACCTAGAAGTGTAGTCAAGGGTAAACAAAGGATAACAGAATTTACTTAGCACCCATTTGTACTCTAAAAAGTTTCTTCTTATATATTCCAGACAAGTATTTTCCTTTTCTTTTTTTTTTTCTTTCCCCTTCTTTGACAACATTATTGTTAAGACTCAAATGTCAGTTCAGTCAATAGCAATGTTATAGTGGGATGACTCTTCTGAAAGACCGCAGACCTGTCTTGTAAACATCTCTGGGTAGACAGACCCTAAGAGCACGTGCCTTGCATCACCATCTTGGAAGATTAATGACACATACGAAGTCAACAATATTATCTGCATGTTCCCCAAATATCTTAAATTAAAATACACATTCATCCTACCCCAGTTTAGCATACTGCAAAATTTTTCTTGATGAGATCACATTTAATAAATAGAGGTAGGCAACTCTGTAAAATAACAAATTATAGACTCATCCCTGTAAGCTATTTTCCATAACTAACATTGTCTTGAATGCATTATCTCTTTGACTTAAGGAACAGTCAGATGTACCAATTGCTTCACTTACATAGAAAGTGGTTTATGGGAATTATACATAAAGACCTTTACAAATAAACACATGTTGTTGAAGATAATGCTGTGCCACAGCCTTCAGAGCTCAGTCAGATTTCACGCAAATCTTTCCATTAAGAAAATGTGCAATTGTTTGGTTTACAGAATTTCTTCGTATCAGTACAGACAACAAATTTTATTCTATATTGCACCCATTATCTGACTTCCTCTTTGTGTATTCATGCAATAGCTCAGCAATATGAAGTACTCATTGCTCTAGAATTAGCCTTCTTCAACAGATCACATGTAAAACATAGTGATGCTATGAAAACTCCTTTCTGCTTTCCCTCTTTTTCTTACATATGTAATGAACACATTTATCTTAAGATTTAAACCCTTTCATAATGGTACCTCACAAGTGGTTTACAACCTTGCCATAAATGTTAAACACATATGATGACATTTAAGATCACACTTTTTCACAAAAATGTTTCTTTATTTTATAACCATACTAAAAAGAAAATTCTTCAATGGACAGGTTATATTTTAAAGAAAAAGCAAACATGCTTATTTCAACAGGCTTACTGTGGGTTAATTAATGTGAAAATTGTGTAAACAAAAGTCAGTATTATAACAGCCAGTATGAAGTTTTAATTTTTCTATTGACCTAGTAACAAATTTAAATGCTAACAGTTTGGAAGATCAAATTAAATGAATACAAACATTTTGTTTAATGACATCAGCAGTCAATGCAGAACATCTGTGTTTCACTTTAAAAGTGATCAGAAAATATTCCTTTGTTTACGTTACAGATAATCAGGAGGTTTATATTTCTGTGTTCAATTTAAGATGAAAAAAAGATCGTACTACCTTCAGGGCCCAAGGAAGCAATATGTTACAAATGCAGGATTTCTCCTTTTTTTTCTGTTTTGTAACCATGGTAAAACAATAGAAATGAACTTTCCCTGAACCTTTCTCCTTTAATGGTCTGGGTCCATGTTGACCCAGCAATGCAAGCTGGAACCTGATACTATCAAACTGACTGCTGCTAAAGCAATCACATTCAGCAGAAAATATACACAGTACATTATAATACTAATTTCAGCATCCCACAAAGCCAGTGCAAAGGCAAGCTATTAAAGTATTATATTCTATTGTTTAAAAGTGAGATTAATTCAATAGCCTAAATGCACCCAAAAAACATGAACTAAATGGCAGACTGTACAACTATATTGTTATTCTTTTATAATTATAATACTGTACCAAAGTGAAATTGCAGATAAGGTTCTCCCTTCCCTTCTCCCTTCAGAAGAAAGCACTACTGGATAAATTATTAGTAAACAGATGATTTGAGCCATTACAGGTTCATATGATCTTGCATTTGAATGAGGCATGTAATTAAATTATCAGGACTTTGTTCTAAATGCTTGAAAGAAGGACAGCATGATAACCACATTTTTAAAAGGTAGAAGAACAGAAGAAACTTCTTTTTTTCTTATAGAGGACTACAGGCAACTAATGCATAAAGGCATAATTGATTAATTCCACTAATTAAGATATTTGTTATTCCTGCAATGGTAGCTTGATAAATAATGTATTAGATGTGCCACCATTTCCCATCAGTTCTGAAAAGACTGCAATGATGCTTCAAATACACACTGTTATAACATGAATAGCTCACTTCTGGACTTACGTGTCCAGGAAAAAAGAAAGTAAAATGTATTTTGAAGTTATGAAGAAGTCAGTCTGCAAATAGTGAATGTTTCATTACAACATACTCTAGTAACTGCACAAAAAAAATCATTCACAGGCACTGATTTTGTTTGTTTGTTTGTTTGTTTGGGTTTTTTGTTTAAAAAAGGTTGTAAGGGGAAATATTAATTTAAACTAGCCCAAATTTTCCAGAAGTAAGTATTTAGTCAAAGTTACATTCATGATGTTTCTCTGGAGAACAAGAGACACCCTTGAAAATCTATTTATCGCCTTCTATTCTAAGTCACCTGCACTAAGATGACATAAAGCACTTTTGGGATGTATTTATGGCTATAGGGCATATACAGGCCCTAATCACCTAACTATCAGGCAGCTAAAGTTCTCACCTTTAACACAGCTACTTCAGAAAGAATCACTCACTAACTTGTATACAGTAGCTTAAAGTACAGACTGCTTATCCAGAATGTGAAATACACAAAGACTCTCAATCCAAGCAGAGGGATACAACTATGTTACAAAGAAAAATACTCATCATCCTGTGGGCAGGTCAAGATAATAACACTGAGGCTGAACAAAAGAATGAGAAATCTACTAAACTACAAAAAGAAAGAAGAAAATAAATGTAACATTAGTAAGACTGTTTGCCTGAGAGGAGGATTTCTGGCTGCTTGTGGTTGGACTTGATGGGGTCTTTTCTAACCTATACCATTCCATGATCCTCATCTTTCTTCTCTTTCTGTAACCATGATTTTAAAGAAAGCAATGACCACTCCACTTAAGACTGCAGGCACTTTGTACACATACTCTGATCATGTACCACATCCTTCTTAATAATTACATATAGGAATTTAATTTTCTTTGGGTTACAATCAAGTTCAGTCTGTGCCCACTCTGACCAGAATCAAAATGCAAACTTTAGCTCACGAGGGGGTTACATTCACTTATACTTGTTGAAGAATGAAAACATGTTAAAACTTATGCTGGCTTTCAGTTGCAGCAGCAATCACATCACTGAAAATACTTGTCAAATTAGCCTTAAACTGCTCTGCTTCTCTACTCTGCACATGCATATGAATTTTCATCTAGTAACACCACAATATAGGGGGGCAATCCTGTATTGCACAAAGTACAACATAAATGACCAAAATGAGACCCAAATTTGGTAGTTTATTCATGCAATTTAAATGTTAAATGTTAGTATCTTGAGCATACAAGCATACCAGCAATATCTTCATTTAGTGGCCTGTTTATCTGGACATGTCAGACAACAGGCCTTCAGAACAGCTTCTGGTCTAAGTGTATTTGGAAAACACCTAACACACAATGATGCCAATATGAATTATTATGTTATGAAAACCACAGATTTTAAATAGGAAACAAAGATGCTTGAGGAAGGAGGGAGAATGAGAAGTGATGCTTTATGAAATGCAGCAAGTGACTAGTAGGTTGGAAGGTGCCTGTTTCATTGCAGTTTCCCAGCATTTATCTATACTAACTCTCTTCCTCTAAGCATGGTTTAGCACTTCTTCCTCCAGTTACCCATTTTTTCTCCTTTTTTCAGAAATTCTAAATTGACTTGACAGATTTTTGACCACCCATTTCTACTACCAGCTAGCCAAGTTGAACTTATCTCATCTGATCCACCTCTTCTGTGTTTATCCCTTCTTTGGAAAATGGTAACGCGTGGCAGGTAAGCCAGTTCCATGAGGTGAAGGCAGTGAGCGAAGAGGGAAGAAAACTGAAATACTTCCTTTGGAAGCACAAGCTCAAGCCTCTGTCTTAGAGCATGGAGCAAAGATCGCACTGGAATTTGTTAGAATCTCCACTGCCTGAATTTGGCATGAAAGAAGATTTGTTTGATATTCTTCCAGCATTGTTACTCTGCCACCACTGGCAACAGTGGTCATCAGTCCTTTTCTTTATAAGCAAAGGAAAAACTCCCTTATATTTTTGTGGGAGTTGTATCATATCCATTGGTAGTTTACAGAAGATACAGTCAACCCAGGTTTGGAAAAAGTGATTTTAACTTGCAAGACCTTGGTCCATGTCTCTACAACTTAAAAGAAATTATAGAGAAGAGAATTAAGCAATATATTTTCTGTTCCTGTGCTAGGGAAAAACAAACAAACAAACGAAAAAACTCGGTGCCTATTTCATGCTTCTGGAAAAAAAAATGGGCTTCATGACAGTTGAAGTGGGAGAGAGAATAGCAGAGTGAAAAACAGCTCTTCAAGTAGAACATAAATGCAAAGACCAGTCCTCATGCAGAAGAAAAGACGAAGAACCAGAAGAAGAACAAAATTTCAATGATACCCCTCAGATCTGTAAAATGGCAGAAGTTGTAAAGTATCAAGAACTACAGATTGAATCTCATAGGTGGATTATTCTACATCTATATGATGCTATAAAGCCTTGTCCACTTCCAGGTGAAGGGGCTGTTCACTGTGTTACTTTTTACTAAGGACAGATCAAACCCGCCTGACAGACTTGATGAAAGAAAGATAACCTGACGTATTTCTGATTCTCAAAATAGCAGTGAATAGGTAGAGATATGTATGCAAATTATCAATTTTATTATAATATTGCTTGCAACTAAACATAATTACATCTCAAAATACACACTTGCACACTGGGAAGATTTTTTTCTTTTTGGTTAAAGGAAGAAAATAAATTACTGCAACATATAAAAATTTTGCTAATTATTTTCTTACACTTGGTGTTTATATTCAGAAGCAACTACCTGAAATATCTGACTATCAAAATGATTTTTAATTAGTTTCAATAAACCAAATTGAATAATATGTAAGTCTTCAAATTACAAATATGCTCTAACAGATTACATATAGGTCAAAACCAACAAATTTTTTATGCATCTTAGAGCATTTTGAAGACCAAGAAATATGAAAATATGAAAAACATGGAAAAAATATGGAAACAATTATTACTTTACTGAAACAAACAACTTATCCTAGGTTAGCCAATTACCATATACCAATAAAATATAGTTTAAGACTAATATTTATGAGCAGGAAGATCTGATTGATAGAAACATTGCAGAAAAATACCAACTGAACCAAACAATTTTCACACACCAAAACCTTTTTATTTTTAGTTTTAAGAAAAACTGCAACTATATTGTCAATCAAATAACCTAAAGTATTAAGTCGTCATTGCCCTTTTAAATCCTTTCAACTAGAATTCCCTAATTGTTCCCTCACTTTATCTCACAGTACCAGTAAGTAAATAAATTAACAAAATAGCTTTTATCGCACAGAATAACCTTTTAACTGAAGGATTATCTCTGGTTTATTTTTCATTTCTTTCTCTGCAGATAGCAGTTCATGCCTCATTGATTAGTTTGCTAAGGTGGTGACCAGAAACGAAAACAAGGTCTCTCAGATATTGCCTAGACCTGTATGTATGTGTGTATATATGTATGTATATATATATATATATATACCAAAAAAAAAAGAAAAAAAGGAAAGAAAAAAAAAAAAAAAAAAANTTTTTCATTTCTTTCTCTGCAGATAGCAGTTCATGCCTCATTGATTAGTTTGCTAAGGTGGTGACCAGAAACGAAAACAAGGTCTCTCAGATATTGCCTAGACCTGTATGTATGTGTGTATATATGTATGTATATATATATATATATACCAAAAAAAAAAGAAAAAAAGGAAAGAAAAAAAAAAAGGTACCAAAGCTAATATATGCTATGCTTCCAGAATTCAGCTTCTAAACACTGAACGTCAATGGTCAGGAGAAGTTCATTTATTCCAATCAGCCTGTGCCAGGATGCAATTCCACAAACAATACTTTTATAGCATATTCCTTTTTCTTTCTTTATTCTCTCATTTTGCACTTTTTAAATGCACCAGCACACCAATGATATCTAACAGTGCTGTTTCAGATCAGGATTTTGTATGTTTTTCTAAAAGAAATTATTTTAAAAAGCTGAAAACCATTTTGAAATTTCAAAAATACTGTGTTCAGTAAAGAGTTAATTTGGGTCTTTTTTTTTTTTTTTTTTCTTTTCCTT
>NDXB01021926.1:124192-137267 GCA_002631895.1 Agapornis roseicollis | reverse complement strand
GCCAGGCTGGCACTACAGGTGTGTTCCTACAAAAGAAGTCTTTCTTTCTTTTTTTTTTTTTTTTTTTTTTTTTCTTTTCCTGCTTTATGTTTTAAACTTTCAATAGAAAAAAAATTTACTTTTCATGGAAGGTGCCAGATTAACAGCTATGTATGTCAAAGTCCTCTATCCTCATATCTGGTAAGCCCCATTACTTAACTAAAGGGACCATGATTTCAAGTGCAACAGAAATCCAGCTGTTCTGTTTATTCAGACTTTAGCCTCTTCATCAAGCCAACATGTATCACCAATGGGAAAAATAGTTTCCATGATATGCAAAACTGAATTGATCAACATAATTCCTCTTGGATATACCCCCCCCAAAAAAAAAAAAAAAAAAAAACAAAAAAAAACCCCAAAAAAAAAAAAAAAAAAAAACAAAAAAAAACCCCAAAAAAAAAAAAAAAAAAAAACAAAAAAAAACCCCAAAAAAAAAAAAAAAAAAAAACAAAAAAAAACCCCAAAAAAAAAAAAAAAAAAAAAAAAAAAAAACCTAAACCAAACCCCAAAACAAAATAAAGAAAAAAACACACACCGCTATGTTAGCAATGCTATTGGGCTCAGAACATAAATACTAAACCAACACACATATACTAAACAGGCATTGGAAGGATCAAGATTTCAGAAAAGAAATAATGTGAATTATGCATTTGCTGATATGTTTCAAAGATTGTTGGACAACCTATACAAACAAGAACACAGTTCTCCTGCCATTTGATGCAAGTGAAATTTTACAACTGGCCTCTGGGGAAGAAGATATGAGAGTCTTGTGAGGTGGACCACACAGTCATTCCTTAAACATTAAAATTTCACTCACAAAAATTATGATAATGCAATGCTATTTTTTTCAGACCTCTGTTAGCTTAACCTTGCTGTATTCATAAACAGATTAAAAGATAATAATTTGCATACCAGATGTACATGGACTTCTCCAGCATATGAACAACTGATTTCAACAAGTGCTATATGCAGAATACCATTTCAGGTAAAAGAATCTATCATTATGGCAAACAACATAGTTCATTCATTTTCAACACTGGCACAACATGACGAATCAAGAATATCAGGAAAGCTTTTTTTTAACGTCCTTGAAGAAGGCATCAAGCATTTGTTCTGTTTTAACCTTAATTAAGCTAAATCTGATAACATATTTTAATTACTCTGCACAGACTACTGTTTATATGAAGTATCCTACTGGTAAAAATGAAGGCCCTCATTCAAGAAATTGCTTAATCATGTGCATAAATTCCTTTAAATTTAGGACAGAAAAACTCTTTGATTGAAAATAAAATGCCAATGTTTTGCCAGTGATTTAAGAGGCCACTTTCACTGTGCAGTGAATCTCAGACCATGAGCACATCCCATAAAACTACCCTGTTCTTATTAAAAATAAAAACAGTCAATAGAAGAATTGGATTATCACATCTCATGCAGGTTTTAATGAGGAGACAGTAAACACAAAATTCACATGTACATTCATACACACACACATAACATCAAATTTTTACTATTTTAACATTATGATGTCATAAGGTTCATGAAGATCTACAAAGGCAACTACATTTCTTCTTCTCAAGTTCACTTCTTTAAAATAAATGGACCTTTAAAAGCCTATCAGAAGTGGTTAAGAAATTGCACAATAGAACAAAAATTACTAATTTTTAGATTCTATTACTCTGTTTTCCACCTTAGTAGTATTGTGTGGTTACAGTTCCAGACTCAGACATGAAAAAAAATTTGTTTCACTGTAAGAAGTAAACTACAACATGCTGAATACCAAAAAGACTTCACACACAACCGGATTTCCTGCATTTTTTTACTAACTAAGCATAAATTAATGTTGTCTGACTACACACATTTACACAAACATTTTGAAATAATATCTAACATACGATAAAATACTATGGATGTCTACCTTCCTTCTTTGTGCTTTGGTCTATTAAATTTTTTCTATTAGAAATTTCTTACCTATTTTATTGACTCTATTTCTATATGGAATGAAATCAATGCATGTCAAATTATTAAAGTTCCTGACATTTATTCCATGACTCCAACAACACAATGAGGTAAGATACTACTGCATAGTCAAAAGAATGGTCTCTAGATTCTACAGGATTTCAGATTATTACAGATTTCCATTTATTTTCTTCCTTAAAATACCCAAACGCTGGTATAACACAGTCAGAACATGTTCAAAAAAAATATGCAAGTGGAGAAACTGTTTTATTTCTATCTTATTAAATGAAGTAATAATTTTCATGGCATCCATCTGCTCAAAACTCAATATCAGAGAGATGTTAACATGGATATGCCAATAAAAGCTCTGGGAACTGATAAAACAGGAAATAAATATCTTAACTATTTTTAATTTTTAGCCAGTGCTTTCATCTGCTTCTCAATCCATCAAAATCTAAATAGATTTATATTTTAAGGAAATAGAAAAAGTATTAATTTTGAATCCTTAGAATACTGTATTGTTTAAGTTTTCCATGTTATGAACTAGATAGTGTCTCTATTTTAATGAATTATGAGCCCTTTGCCTGTTAAGTTGTCCTTGATCTAAAGATTATGCTCCCGCTAAAGGTACATTATACAAATGTCTATATTCAGTCATCTTTTGTCAATGCTTTACTATCCATTTAAAAGATCAAGATCAACATAAAGGTAATAAAATGATACATAATAGCAGACAGTTATGTTCTCTGTACTTTACTTATCAGTTCTAACTAAGATGTCTTTATCAAAAGGTTCATTTTCATGCAGTAGTGAGTTTATATCAATCAGTTATCCCTTACACCTGTCAGAACATTCCTACACCCAGATAAATGTGACTGTTATCAGATACTGGTAGAAGGATAATGTAAAACTGCTTTATGAAAACTATTCTTTATTACTGCTCCACAGATGTTTCCTGTTATAAATATCCTACATTGTAACAAACAATACTAATGGCATTATGTGAATAAAGAACAAAAGAAGAAAAGTCACCTCAAGATATAGCCCTTCAATGCCAGAAGCAAATTTATCATTACCCCATCAGCATTTTGTAGTATATATAGACAGCACTACATATGCAAAGCACCAAATGCATTCTTCATACATTTTTCAAAACAATAAAGAAAATATATGAAAAAAAAGTTCCATTATCATAACCAGTGTACCTGAGAGAGCTGTATTATATATATGCATATATAGTATACCAATAATTCTGAAGCAAAGCTCTCCATTAACCAAAAGGGTCTCTATTTAAAAACAGAGGGCACAATATATGCATATATATTTGCACAGGATACCTTTTTTTCAATGTTTCAATTCAATCATAATAAATCTACACCAAACCAAAAGCATATTTAATAGGTATTTTCTTCTGCTCATGTGAAAATTTAAGAAATTGCTATAAACTCAAGCAGCCATGATCCAACAATACAAATTGAGTATCAAAAGGTAATACAAAAAACTAACATATCTTTAGCCTATGTAAGCCTTAGTACTATGTGACTACAAAACTAAGTGGTTTTGTACTTATTCTGGTACTAAAAGTGGGGTTGTTTTCGAAAACTCTGAACTCAAGATCTTTCTCCAGAAAGTAACAATTTGTATCCAAGATTTTATACAAAAGCTGGTTGAACACACTCTGTCCTATAGACACAGAATTTCAAAAATGAGTTTTTCTACGACACCGTGGTTTTATTGCTATTTGTGAGGCAATGACTGTACAAAAATTGTGCATAAATCTCATATCAAATTCTTAGTGAGTTAATTAACACAGCAGTAAGTTCAAGGAAGCTTCTGACCCAATATTAGGGTGAGAGAAATCTAGAAAATAGTTAAGCAAACGTGAATTAGGAACAGATCAGGTAAGCAGAACTACATTTTCATTTTGTGTTTGAGTGCCCTGGATATAGATTTTCTTTTTTTTAATCTGGTTTGTCTGCTTTGAAACAATAGTTACAAGACCAAAATATTTTTTCATAAACCTGCAATTTCGTTTCTAGGTATCTGTGAACAGATCTTCTAGGGTTATGTTTCATAACATTTTCTAAGTGAATCATAGCAGGTATTCCTATATTGCCTACAGCAGCAGCAGCTTGGTGAGAAAGATTTTCTGTCTTTTGCCAGTGGCAGTAGCATAGCAGTTTCCAGCCTCTGTATATCAGTCTGCTCTACAATAAAGCTATAAATCTTCTGTTTAAAGTGAATCCCAAAACAAGTGTTCAAAAACCGTGCAGATAAGGACCTCAGTGACATGGTTTAGTGGTGGTCTTGGCAGTCCTGGAAGTAGTGGCTGGACTTGATAATCTTAAACGTCTTTTCCAACCTAGCTGATTCTGTGATTCTATTGTACCACCTAGAAGTATCTACAACAGGTAATACAAGCCACCACAACATTGCAACACAACAGTTGCCTTAGCAGTGTCAGTAATGTATTCTCATTTTTAATAATGTTTACCTTCAATTAGACAGCCACTGAACAAGCAGATAAACCACGCTGTCATGAAATTGAAAATACACCAAAACTGGATTGCAAAGGGGCTGGAATTGTTACAACTTTTCATCTTTACATTCCCTCTGCTTTCTTTCAAAGAGGTCAAAAACTTTTTTCTTCTCAGATACATACCAGAATCTCTGGGATCTGGCAGCTACTGCCATGACTCACACTTTTCAGAGCTGTTGCCAAGCCTACCTGGCGCCAGCCAAATTCTGCATGATGTAGGCAAGTCAAGAACCATTAAAACACCAAACTTATGTATAATTACTACATTCTGATTACTCAACAAATGCTTCAAACCATCTGAACTAACAGTTCTGCATGTGTGCCATACACAGCTACATATCAGACCTTCACAAACCTTTCCATTTCTATGCAGCAGCTGACCATGCCAAAAGTGCTGATCTCCCTTTCAGCCAGCATTTGAAAGTCTTACCAATATGGCAGGTTGAAGAGGAGAATTTCAGAAGCATTTTCAGAAGACCACAGGCTTTGTTATTTTTATTTGGATCCACTTCTGCAGAACTAATTTTATTTATTTGTGCTTAATGTAATTGCAGCTTACTTACATTGGTTTAAATGGGTGAAAAAATCAGGATGACTAGGTGGGTTTTTCTGATACATGTTTGGACCCTACTTTTTCTAATTACACTTTTGAACTAATTCATGAAATATTCTCACACTGGTAAGGTACAGTAATTCTACTGACTTGAGTATTCACATTGACTAAATAGCTAGAAGGCTATAACTACAGCATGAGATACAATGTGCCCATAATTGGTGACGTGCTAAGTTACTGCAGCTGTGCATAAAGGCCAGCTCTTATCTTCATCACACACGTGTTTCTAGAGCTTGGAGAGACTGAAGGAAGAAAAAAGGGCTCATGAGAGATAAAATAACAAGGTTTATTCAGGTTCCTTCAGTGTCTCCAAAACTGCTTGGGTCTGATACTCAGTTTTGACAATAAAAGTAATATAATAGCAGGATTTACAATACAAACACCAGTTGAATATACTAACCTGGCACTAAATAACAAATTAAAATAATACTGAGTCAACACTGGCACTGGAAGTACATTCAGGCACCAAAGCACAGCTAACCAGGAGAATGAAAGCCCAACTCTAGGATCAGTGTGCCTCTGCCAAAGTCAAAGGAAACAAATCAATCAACATTATTTTACCAAAGATGTACACAAATAGAGTTATCTACTGAAATGTGTACTAATGGCATAAATCAAGCGTAAATTAAGTCACCTGCTTCATTCTTTTCTAAAGTTCATACATGTGTAAAGACATGGTACACTATGACCTATCTATGAAACACATAATCACAGCAAAACTTTGTCCAAAGTTGCTGTAATACCTTCCACAATTGATATAATACCTTCACACTTATTTTAATTTCAGGGTTCTTTCACGATTTCCTTTAAGAATCTCCTTTAATCAACCATCACAGAATCACAGAATGATAGAATAGTTAAGGTTGGAAAGGACCTTAAGATCATCTACTTCCAAACCCCTTCCCATAGGCAGGGATGCCTCACACTAAGACCATGTTGCTCAAGGCTCTGTCAAACCTGGCCTTGAAGTAACAATTGTTCAGATCAAAAATTTTTCAGATAGATTTCAGTTAGATGCTTAAAATGTAACTGCCATTATTAATCCGCCTTATCATAGTGTTGTAAATATTATAAAAGCATCTCCCATGTCAGTAATGATCCGATTATTAGGTGGCCTATAACACTTTAACACAGACAGTATCACCTACTATAACTTTTCAAAATCCTTTACATGCAATGCATATGTTGTAGGTTGTCAACATTATTATTGTATGCAAGAACACATTCTGTGTTTGCAATCCCATCAAGGCAAAATCAAATGCTAGATCAAACAACTCAGTAGCACTTACCTCTTTAGAGGTGCACATACTGGGGCCTAGAGCAAAAGTAATCAATCAGATAACATACACAAATCAAGACACATATTTCAAACTTTTCAAATAATATGTTTCAGAGAATATCTTGCCTATTTACAAAGTACCCATTACAAAGTACCATTATAAAGTACACTTAGAACTTACCAAAACTAACTTCATTATTAAAATAGAGAAGTCAAAAAATTAATTTGAACAGAAATTAGCTGTAAATATGGTGGTTTTAGTGCAAGACAAATGCAGGAGACAGAAGGCAGATCTAGTCCTAACTCTCAATCATTGAACATTTTAGTCTGAAAGGGACCTCTGGAGTTCATCTAGTCCAAACCCTGCTCAGGTAAAGAGCAGTAAGAACAGGTTACTCAAGGCCTTGTCTAGGTGAGCTGTCATTATCTCCAGGGTTAGAGAACCCAAAACCACGCTATGCAATCTGTTCCAGTGTTTAATGATTCTCTTGGTGACTTTACTTTCCCTTCTATCTAGACAGAATTTTCCTTATTGCAAGCTGGTACTTTGGTCCCTTGTCTTTTCACAGCTCTTCCCTGAGAAAAGTCTGTTTCTGGCTCCTCTATATCCCCCCTTTAGGTAGCTGAAGACCTCAACAAAATCCTCCCTCTGCCTTCACCTTAACAATGAACAGCCTCAGCTCCCACATGCCACATGCTTCAGTCCCCCAACAACCCTGGTGACATCCACTGCGCTTGCTCCACTACATATACATCTCTCTTGTACTGGGGAGCCCAAAACTAGATTCAGTACCCCGGATGCAGCCTCACCAATGCTGAAGAAGAGAGAACGATCAGCTTTCTGGACATGGTGGTTACACACTTCCCTTCCCACTACAATGTTGCCATCTTCACTAAAAAACCATACTCCTTTTGGTCCCTGACTTACTTCTGCTAGTTCTCCGGTTTCCCCTCTATGAATCAGTAAAACTCCTAGCTAACAAGGTAGAGGCTTAATCCCTGCCTAAAAAAACAAAACAAAACAAAACAAAAACACCAAAACCAAACAAAAACCACAAAAACCCATCTAACCAAATAAACAAACAAACAAAAAAATTGTTTTTTTTTTTTTTTGAAGGGGAACAGGATGAATTTTGATGTGTGATCTAAAGGCTGAGGGATTTAAGCAGTGTGGAGATCTTTCTGCTCCCTCCTAGCCAAGGACAGGCACAGCAAAATGATTCTGCTCCTGTGAAACTGGAAAAACTAGTGGTTCTTTGTGCCACAGCACGAGTGGTTATTCTTCTCCCCCAGATCCAGTCAGTAAAAGCTAACCCAAGTCTAAAATGACCTGGCTTTGCCTATATACTGGTAAATAAACCAGACCGTTTTATTTCTCTGATCAAGACGCCAAATGGCACAACACAGCTAAAATCTCCTTCTTCCCAAAGCCACACCAGGTTAACAATTTGATGCTTGCACAAAGCCCTGCCCCAGTGATTTTAGCAGTACATATACAGCCATTTAAACTCCGTTTGTGGAATGAATCTAGTCATGCGGAATTGGCACTGTGCTGAGGATGTCAATTCAAATTCATAAATGCTGAAAGCCATATCAAGATCTGTAAAAACATCCTTTTTCAAGGAGATCTTATAATTACTTCTCACAAATAGAGCAGATACATTGGGCCTGATTACTCTCACAACACGAAAGCCATGCATTGCAGAGAATCCATACATATTTTCACTTAATTTATAAACTTTCTGCAGGTCTTCTTGGAAAAAAGATGCATTGTAGGCAGTGAATCTGATACAAATTGTAGCATACTGCTGAGCTGCGAATTACAGTTTGTTAAATATGATTACAGAGACATTTTATCTCATGAAACTCTATTTGGATCTCATAATTTTGAATTCAAAGAGTCTCCCTTATTCTTTCACCTTCATCCATCCTTTTTACTTTTAAAATCAAAATGAATGTTCATATTTAGCATAGAAAGAGCAAATAAGGTCAGTATATAAGGAATAAAATAGATGTGCCACGTAACTACGGGCTTCAAAATTCTTGTGTGAATACCTACAATTTCCTCAGGAAGAAATATAGGAAGACAGATGGATAAATATATATGAAGCTCTCTCTACATGTACACATATATAGATATAAATCTTCATATAGGAAGAAATTAGAGTATTCAGTGCCTGAGATACCTTACTTTTCTTATTTGTCTAGGGAGGCTACCGTTTTTTCTATTTTATATGCATCCACTAGTAAAACCAATCAGTGTCTATGTTAACTAACTATAAAAGCTGGGACTTTTTGTTTTTCCATTTCTATCCCTTGTATTTCACAAATGGAAGTTACTAGACAGAATGGAATCTCTAGGCATGTAACAGTAAGCAATGATTCAAAGCTTATTTGTAAAGCCCAACCTAACTGACACTATGAAAGTCTACACATATTACAGTAACCAAAGAACACCCATACCAAGTGAAACCACAGACCTACAGTAACCAAAGAACACCCATACCAAGTGAAACCACAGACCTACCTAACCATGTATCCTGTCTCTTGATGATGACTTGCCTAAGGAAGATATATAGAAAACCATACAGTGATACAGTATAAAGATACATTCCCAGCCTCCAGTAATTTACATCACAGAGATTTTCTGAACCTTGTGCAGTGGTTTTTTACTGTCTTTGATAGATTTTTTTTCTTACCTAAACTATAATTATGATTTTCTGAACCGGAATCAAATTCTGGCACCTACAATGTCCTGTGGCAGTATATCTGGCAACTTAATGAATTGTATGAAGCAGTGATTCAGATGTTTTTATTAAATCTACCATCTCTAAGTTTCATTTGATGACTTCTAGTTCTCTTATTAGCAGAATGCTCCCTTCTGACCTTTTCACTCCACTCCCAGTTTTACAGACCTCGGTTACCCTTCCTCCCTTGCTCTCCCTGCTTCTCAGCTCCAATGTCTTTTCTAGTAAGACAAATTCTAACTTTTAATTCTTAGTGTGCTATTACTTCCCTTTGTTGTCTTATTGTTTACAAAGATACTGAAAAACACAGGTCTTATCACAACCCACCATGAGACTTCAGTAGTGATCTTTCTCAACTAGCAAACAAAACAAAAAATTATCAATTTGCTGCATTTTAACCAGGTATTTTCCGAATTTCCCATGGCAGCATCATTTCCGTGCTGAGGAGCCCTGCTAAAAGCTTTCTGAGAATACAGGTTTTTATTAACTGTGTAGCCTTTTCTTGCATATTCATTAATACTATTTGAATTTCTATCTACAGAAGCATTGTTGACTCTTCACCAGTAGGTCGTATTTATCTCATGTCTATTAGTGATATTCTTCACAGTTATTTGTGAAGTATAGGTCTGTAGTTTTCTAAACACCTTTTAGGACTCCTTTTCAGCATCGCATTTGCCACTGTTCCACTGACACCATCAGTTTTATGCAGCAGCTCACAACTCTGTATCAACTGTCCAGCTATTTCATACCTGACTTCAAACCAGAATGCCACTGGGCCTGTGGAATTTGTGTTGTGGATTTGTTCTATACGTTCTTTTACTGACATTTTTCTATAGCTTTTTATTTACGCTCTCTCCTATGAAGGAGCATTCAGAGGAAGTAAGCTCTGATGCACTGTGGCAAAGTCCCCTTCTCACAGAGGTTCTCCATACCTACCCACAGGTGACTTGAAGAGGTCTGTCTCAAAGATGACAGAATGTGAACAACTCCTCTATACCTACTCATTAACCAGAAAGTTTAATTCTTCCTTGTCCTTGTTACTTCTTCAGCCAAAATAAACAGCAAGATCACCCCAGTTGCCATTGCCACAGCCAGAGTGTGGACAAAAGCCAGAAGAGCAGCACTCATGAGAAAATGAGGAGAAAGAATCTTGACTATACAAAGTTGGAAAAGGAGTTACTGATAAACTCCTGTAGCTGGAAGGAAAAACTGTGAGTTTCTGGATTTTCTGAAGTTGTTGAATTTCACAGGGAAGATTACAATTGCCAATGAATTCTTTTCTTTATTTTTAAGAGAAAACAATTTTCACAGCTGACAGCCATAAACAACACCAAAAAAAGTCCAGATTTTGCCAATGAATGGATGTCACTGCCTTTCCTTTTCTCAAAGGGCAAAAATCACATATGGGAGAACAGAAAACTACCTGAAGGGACTGGTGGCTTGGCTATGTAAGCGCTACCAAGTAACACTGACAAACTCCATCAGTGAAATAAGGCCAAGGAAACACATCCCGCACGACTTCAATGCCTGCATTTCTTAAGTCTGCTCAACTTTCCCTCCCAACTGAAGCAGATTCTAGCCACATTCTTAGTGGCTAATTTAAAACAGGTGTGAGCAGAACAGGATCACTCCCCTTATTCCAAAGACAGCTGGGAATAGCAGGCACTGTTGCAGAACACTTTTATCTTATAATTCTGCTTGCTAAATGTTATTTACAACCTTCTGTGTTATTTATCACTTTATCTCATTATGTATTGTCTAGAGATGCAATTTTCAAAATGGGGTGGGAACACCTTATTTTAGTGGAATTAGATTTAGCATTTAAAACATTCATATAGCCAATCAAATTTAATGAACACTTCTGCAGGTACTGTTTATTTTGGGAAAAGTTTTAATAACTTTTCCTGTAATTAAAAATAGCATACAATATTAGAAGCCAGCAGCAATTAAAGGTAATCAAATTTGGGAGATTGTGTAGGAAGTACAAAAAAGATCTGTAGATATTTTGTTAAATGCTTATTATCGGTTGAAGTACTGTTTGCTTCACAAAACAGAACAATGCTTATCATTAAAACACAAGAACATTTCTAGTAAGTTCTTTGCCTGATTTTCTTCTTTCATAAAATGCACTCCATGTGAAACAAGTCTTCAAAAAAACAAGGCCTAAAAAAACCTACTACTCAGGGTGCCTTTGAGGATATTTAATTAAAATCTAATCCTGCATTCATTAAGGCTCACATAAATTAAGCTGTCATTCATAAGATTTATGGATTCTCATTTGCATATTGCATACAATTCATCAATTACTCAAGTATGAAAGGAGCACATTTCCCTTGGAGCTGCATGCTACCCTGCCAACATTTGAAATGAGGGAAAGAGCAAGACTGTCAGGCATTCACACAAACTTTCTTCCAAATGTCTGCTCCTTGATTAATCTAATTTTCTAGCTATTCCTTACAAGATACAACAACAGCCCTTCTGCAAATTTCTATTATTTCTCCTGTCTTCATCATAAAATCTTCTTGTCTTTTAATAATACTCCATGTCTGACTGATTATTATTTGTTTGCTAATGATATGGCATGAATGTTTTCTTTATATAAATGCATAATGCACACATCGGAGTTAAAATAAAATGATTAGTATTTTCAGGTTTTGTTTTTTCTGTTTAACATCACTAATTTGCTTAGCTGAGCTTAATAAAAAGCATAAGCAGTGAGAAAAAAATAACAAATTATAAATCTACCATTTAAAACAGCTATCAGTATTAAGTCACAATATTTCTCTTGGAGTGTAATGGTAATGTGCACATAATTAAACCATTAAAATTTAACATTAAAATACAATTAAGACAAGACAACAAATGTTTTCATGTGAAAAACCAGCTTATTCATAGCCACTGTAGTGTGTACCTGACTGCACTTCTGAAAGTTGTAAGCAAAGTAGTGATACAGGTAAGTTTGTTTTTGTTGCAATTTTGGTTTTGTTGCACATAAAACATTCTGTGTTAATTCAATTGTCTTCTCTAGGGAGTTAATCTTAATTTCAGTGACACCACTAAGAAGCAGCAGTCTTTGCTCACCCAGTCTCTGGATACCTTCCAACATGCATGTGATCAGGTGCTGAATTTAATGGGTAACACTCATTCATGTCTGGGAGTTTCTAAATTAAAATATATGAATATATCAGCACTTCCTAAAATTACTCTTAAGACTCTCTAAATTTACTGGCCCGTTTTATATTGGTAATGACCTAGTAAAAAAAGGTAGCATAAAAATACCAAAATAAAGTTGCCATTTTCTCCAAGAAATGTTATGCTTAATAAATAAAAAGATGATAAGCCATGAAACAGTAAAAATGCAACATAAAATACTTCTGAACTGTTTAGCAAATACATGTAATGCTCAGTATTGCTACCTCCCAGACCAAGTAACTAGAGTTGGTTTTTTGTTTTCAAATTTAAAAGTATTGGGGCCTTTAAATACATTTAATATAAACCAAAGAATTTCAGAGCAGATGGTGAGCAAATCAGAAATAAATACTTCAAATATTAGTGATCTAAGGTTTTATTGTTCAAATGTGTTCAGCACCAAGTCTAGCTTAAAAGTCATATGCTGCCTCTTGCCACAGAGGGACTGTTGAACATTTGGACTGGATTACTGAGTGGCAAACAAATATTTTTTCTCTTCTCTCCTCCCCCAAATCTGTTTAAAAATGAAGAGAGATTTCATTCTAAACATAATTGCTAACATAATCCCATGCGAATAAAGTTAACTAACCCTGGAAAAATAAACAGATGACTAACTTTAATCAGAAAAATGAAGTCATCATTATGCTTCGTTTATAAAATAGTTTTCCATTGTCAAAGATAACATAATGGGGGGGGGGGGAAGGAAGGGGGCG
>NDXB01021926.1:110355-124096 GCA_002631895.1 Agapornis roseicollis | reverse complement strand
GGGGGGAAGGAAGGGGGCGAGGAGAGGTGGGGGTGGTGTTATTTTGGTTTGTTTGTTTTGAGTTAGCTGCTCTACTGTAGACTGTGTAGGTCCTTCCCTGAATTACTACTGCATTTATTGTCTGTCTTTTTAACTGTTGCATTCTCTGAGTTTCAAATTTCTCAGCATGAGCTGTCTGCTTAATTCTATCCGAGTAGTATGTAATGAGAAAAGAATTTTCCCTGTCTACAATAATATAGCTTATTTTATTTCCTGAACCCAAACCACCTGTTCAGTTTTTTCTATTTAAAGCTTTGTAAAGCAACTGACTGACAACCTCAGTTAAGTCTGTGCTGAAATGAAAAGGCGGTCACAGAATGAAACTGTGACTTCCTCAAACTCAGTCCAATAGAAAGAGTCACCGATGGAGCTCTGTTCTTGCTTCCAGGGTCAGATGGGGCTCACGTCATAAAATTCTCAACAGACAGTATAAGCAACTTTCTTATTTATGTGAAATCTACTCAAAATATTTATACATTTCATTTTTCAAGAGATTTTGAGATATATGGCAATAAATAACTACACAGCAATAAATGATTATGTAGTAAGAAATGAATATAAAAATTCTCCTAGTTCGAAACCTCCCTAATTGTTAAAATTAACTATATTAACTTTGTCTAAGTCTGAGAATATAAATCTGGGACAAATCAACTTATTACAGCTCTTTCATGACCAGTCTACTACAAGCACCTATCCCAGTGATAAGACAGCTCACCTGAAAAACTACATTCCAAAAAGATACAGAAGAGAAGCAGACATGCCCTGAACCAAATATGACTAAACTTAATATAAGACTTTGCCTATCACAATATAATAGATCATGTTTCAAAATCTACTTGAATTTTTGTATTACATCATCACATATTGAATGTGAGTTGAATCTAATGGAATGGGGCAATGGAATAAAAAGAGAGTTACTTAGCATTATTCTGGGCTGTTTGTTTTTCAAACTTCCCCCACTGCATTTCTCAACATGTTCACTTTGTCATTTAAATATACACCTCAGCCCTGGTATAATTTTTGGATTGAAGAAAAAAACCCATTCAGCCTTTCTTGCATAACTGGGGAAGAGGGATCAGTCCATGCACAAAATCAAACCTACCTATTTCCATAATTACAGCAGCTCTTTAAAGAATCTATCAGACATTAGGTTTGTGCCTCTAAAGACTTAAGAAAGGGGAGGTGCAGCTTCTTATAATCAGTATGAATCGAGAAAAATAGAAATAAGGAACTTGTAGGAATACGTGGCTTAAACCACGACAAATGGCTACACAAAAAAGGTTGTAAATAAATATTTTGTCTCTTGTTTCTTCAGCCTACTTAGCTATTAATTTTATCCGCCCCTTTCACTTTCTCTCCCACATTTCTGTAAATACGAGAGAAGGAGGGTGGGGAGGGTAAACACAGCGCTAAGTATATGGAAAAGAGGAAATTATTCCTCTTGAACCACTCAGACACACCAAGAAAGAAACACAGATCACCTTTTCATGTTACACATAAAGGCACTAAACCTACAATATGTAGGCAACTCAACTATTAATATAAAAAAAAAAAACATGCTTTCCTTTTCTCCATTCCTGTTAATTATTTTAAAATCTGTGTAGATATAACACCTTCTTCCTTCCTTTTCATTAGCTCATGAATGTCTGCAAGACAGAAGTTCTGGTCTGATAATACCTGCTGAAGCACAAAACCCCTCCTGTAGATGCCAATCCAATGCCAGTGAGATTTAAATGCTGGAGCTGGTTCAAACACCTATGAAATTTTCAGATAAAATCTTTATTAAAACAAGTTAGGATTGAAAGTGCATTTCATGGGAGTTCCTGTAACCTCACCAAAACATTATCATTTCCTTGCAAAAACTCTACATGCCTTAAATAATTAAAGAGATGGAATCTGAGAAACAGGTTGGACTGCTTGGTTATCAATGCCACACACTGCTTTGCTATTTATTTCTGCTACAGTTTACATGTAACACTAAACTGATTCTCTAATTCTCAAAAATATATACAAAACTAAAAAATTCCCCAGGGATTATGTAATCCTGTTTCCCTTTTGAAGGAATACACTTACACAGGTGAAACTACAGAATATATGAAGTCATTATTCACCAAGTGACCATCTTAATTAAAACTAAAAATACCACTTGAATAGGTCTCCATGCACCCACATGAACTTAAAATACCTGGAATCCTGTATCTCATTAGAACAGACATTTTGTCTGTATTTGTTAATTATTCTATGCCATCATAGCATCCCAACTACAAGGAAGTGCAGCAGGGGGGCCAAGAGACCTCCTTGGATGGATAAGGAGCTGCTAAGAAAAATTCAATGGAAAAAAGAGGCTTATAAAAGGTGGAAACAAGGACAGGCAGCCTGGGATGAATACAGGGATGTTGTCCGGGAAGCTAGGGACAACGTAAGGCCCAGTTAGAATTAAACTTAGCAAGGGATGTTAAGGATAACAAGAAGGGATTCTACGGGTACATTGCAAATAAAAGACAGACCAGGGACAACGTAGGCCCCCTCTGGAATCTATGAGGAGAACTGGCAACACAGGACTTGGAGAAGGCTGAGGTTCTGAATGACTTCTTTGCCTCGGTCTTCAATGGCAAAGGCTCTGACTGCACCACATGAGTCCTCAAAGGCAGATGCAGGGACTGTGAGAATAAAGACCTTGGGCCCACTGTAGGAGAGGATCTGGTTTGAAACCACCTTAAAAACCTGAATGCACACAAGTCCATGGGACCTGATGAAATCCATCCGCAGGTCCTGAAGGAGCTGGTGAGTGAAGCTGCTGAACCACTGCCCATCATATTTGAGAGATCATGGCAATCAGGTGAAGTTCCCAAAGACTGGAAAAGGGGAAATATAACCCCCATTTTCAAGAAGGGGAAAATGGATGACCCGGGGAATTACAGATCAGTCAGTCTCACCTCTGTGCCTGCCAAAATCTTGGAGCAGATTCTCCTGGAAGGCATGCTAAGGCACATGAAAAACAACAAGGTGCTTGGTGGCAGCCAGCATGGCTTCACTAGGGGGAAATCCTGCCTCAGTAATTTAGTGGCCGTCTATGAAGGGGCTACAGAACTGATGGACAGAGGTAGAGCAGTTGATGTCATCTACCTGGACTTGTACAAAGCGTTCGACACTGTCCCACACAACATCCTTGTCTCAAAACTGGAGAGACATCAATTTGATAGGTGGGGCACTCGGTGGATAAAGAACTGGTTGGATGGCCACACGCAAAGAGTTGTGGTCAATGGCTCAATGTCTAACTGGAGGCCAGTGACGAGTGGTGTCCCTCAGGGATCGGTGTTGGGACCAGTCCTGTTCAACATCTTTGTTGCTGACATGGACAGTGGGATTGAGTGCGCACTCAGCAAGTTTGCCGATGACACCAAGCTGTGTGGCTCGGTGGATCCGCTGGAGGGAAGGAATGGCATCCAGAGGGACCTTGACACGCTTGTGAGCTTGTGGGCTGATGGCAACCTCATGAAGTTTAACCATGACAAGTGCAAGGTCCTACAGCTGGGTCGGAGCAATCCCAGGCACAACTAAAGGCTGGGCAGAGAAGAGATTCAGAGCAGCCCTGCAGAGAAGGACTTGGGGGTGGTGGTCAATGAGAAAATGAACATGAGCCGACTGCAGTGTGTGCTTGCAGCCCAGAAAGCCAACCGTATCCTGGCTTGCATCAAAAGGAGCGTGACCAGCAGATCGAAGGAGGTGATCCTCCCCCTCTGCTCTGCTCTCGTCAGACCTCACCTGGAGTATTGTGTGCAGTTCTGGTGTCCTCAACATAAAAAGGACATGGAGCTGTTAGAACAAGTCCAGAGGAGGGCCACGAGGATGATCAGGGGACTGGAGCATCTCCCATATGAAGACAGGCTGAGAGCGTTGGGGCTGTTCAGCCTGGGGAAGAGAAGGCTGCGTGGAGACCTTACAGCAGCCTTCCAGTATCTGAAGGGGGCCTATAGGGATGCAGGGGGGGACTCTTCCTTAGGGACTGTAGTGACAGGACAAGGGGGAACGGGTTCAAACTTAAACAGGGGAGGTTTAGACTGGATATAAGGAAGAAATTCTTTCCTGTTAGGGTGGTGAGGCACTGGAATGGGTTGCCCAAGGAAGTTGTGAGTGCTCCATCCCTGGCAGTGTTCAAGGCCAGGCTGAAGAAAGCTTTGGGTGGCATGGCTTAGTGTGAGGTGTCCCTGCTTAGCAGGGGGGTTGGAACTAGATGATCTTGAGGTCCTTTCCAACCCTAACTGTTCTATGATTCTATGATTTGACAGTCTGCTGCAAAGCGACATAATTCTCAAGACCCCATTTCATCCAAGTGCTAGACTGTGAAAGAAAACTAAATTATGATCCTAAATTCATGGTGAAAATAAAAAATAATAATAAAAAAAAAGGGCCTTAAACTTCCTTTGTGGCTTAAATAGCACAAGGGTCACTAGATGCATCTTGTATGAGAAGAATATTGGTTTTTTTTTAACATACTTTTAGGAAGTCTTAAATCATAGGCACTTCCGCCTCAGCCACCTTCCCTATTCTCTCTTAACAGGCATTTTTGCTGTCCTTACATTGCTGGAAATTAGCTTTAACTAAATGGAAATTCAAGAGGAAATCAAACTACATGCTGACATTAATTCTTTGTTATATATTACTGGCAAACAAGATTCACTCAATATCATTTATTACTTATAAAATGATGTAGTTTCACAGAAAATTGTCAGAAGATTTAAAACAAGAAAGGAGACAGTGGTAATGAAAGATCATTTTTTTAGTACATAAATTAATTACCTGCTTTACAGTTATGTCACTATAAATAAACACAGATGATTCTGAACTTAGACCTTAGGTAAGTGGGCTACTGAGATGAATAAAGTTTGCTAACATGTAAAACTATCTTCACAGGTGGTTATTTTTGCACAGAACAAGAAGATTATATTTTGATTCTTTAAAAAGTCTAATGTCAAATTATGGTGCAACTACTACATGTATGTAGTTCTGATGGTAACTTATCACAACCAGATCCTACGTGAATCACACTAAAGCTATTACTAATAGATTAGGTGAAGTACCAGTTAATGTCACAATTAGTAAAATCTGTTTCCCTCCAAAAAAATCTTCTTCATATTGATCTTTTTTTTTCCTGTCCCAGGTACTATTTAAACTCACCCAAGGCCTTGCAACTGCAGAAATGGTAAACTGTATTAAATCAGCAATGAAATGAATGCTGCTTCATGCTACCTCACAACACATATGCATATGCAGGTGCCATGTGTGTGCATTTATGCAACCTGATATGATAAACTCTCTCCAAAGAAGCATGTTATATGCTTATCATTACTGCTAAAATAACGAGCTTTAAGCAGAATGCCTGGAAATATCGAAAACTGTTAGACAAATTACCTCCTCCTCTGTCTTCCTAAAACCACATCAGTTAAACACACTGTGGAAAAAACTTTGGTACCCATGACTCATATGAGGCACAAGAAGCTTAGAGCAGTAGTTGTAATCAGTTCATTTTTATACTGAACTTCTGGACAGCTTTCCCTCTTTTGTTATTTCAAATATTCAAAAGTTGGCTTTGGGGTACTGACAACTGCTTGAATTTTAAAATGGATATATATATACATCATCTGCAGAGAAAACGTCTTTGTTAGGTGACAGTCTAATATAATACGCTATAGAGTGCCAAAGGTTTCATCACACCTATCTATGGAATGCCAACAATTACCACACTCTCCAAGCGGAAGGTGCTTATCTCTGGAGAAGTCTTAACAAGCAAAGACAGTAAGAAACAGAAGGGTTCCAAAAAGTCCCAAAGAGCACAAAGCTGTACCCTTTTAGGCCACAAATATATCTTACAAAGTACAGACACATGAACTATTTAAACCTCCGAATTCTATATGCATGAGTCAGAACTGAGCAAAGCAACAGCAACCACCAAAAGCAACAGTTCCAAATATTTGGATTAATTTAGTTACAAGGAACTGAACAGATCTACAGTGCCATTATCAAACCAAATTCCCTATAGGGACGTCAAACATAGCACAACATATAGTGCACAAGAAAAGCGATTCCATAAAAGTAGCACCTCAAACATAACATTTTGAAAAATATGCTGTGAGTAAAAACTAGTACAGAGATCTTCCATTCACCACCTTGAATTTTTCTGTTCTTCTGTGCACCCCCCTCAAAGTCGCAGGTCAACAGACTTTCCACTATTGGCATTTCTCTCTTAAGTATCTCGTCACCCACAGCTTCAAACCTCTATTTTTTAAGTCAATCAACTTGCAGAACCATTAATGCTAATGGTTAGAAGGGTCATTTTCAGTTCTAGTTTCTATACTTTACAGAATAGTGTGACTTAAGGAGCAAATTCATGATTTCCCCAATACTTACAGTTTCAGAAACAGCCAAAATGCCACATAACATAGTAGAAAAGATAGCATCATAGTAGAGATTCATTTTTTCTCAGAGGTAGTGACACACATGACTTCAGCCAAAGAAAACCACTGAATAGAACTTAACAAAAGCATTCAACAACAGCACAGCTCATGCCTGTGAACTTTGAGGGCTTGGTTGTAATGCATGCTATGGTTCTTTGGGGGATTTTGGGTTTTGTTTTTTTGGTTGGTTTTGTTTTGTTTGTTTTTAGCTTAAACCAGTGCTGTACATGCACTGTGTTTTTCATTAATTCATAGAAAACAAGGAAGGAGCAGTAGGGTCAAACTAATTCTTCCCACAGGCTGTACACAAGGGAAGAACACTTCAGACAACGGGAAGGTAGGACTCTGCCACAAAATAGATCTACTTGAAGGGAAGCATTAGTGGTGGCACTGTCTGAGATGTTTAAGACTCTGATCATCTCTGACTGAGGTAACTTCAGGTGTTCCTAATTTTCCAGCTTCTTCAACCACATTACGTAGTCTTCCTTTCCCTCAGCACAGTTTAGAAGAGGGAACATATAACCATTTATATGTTTAAACATACAACTTCCACCCTCACTGGTTATTTCAGTTATTCTTACAACTAATAGCGTTTTGATTCTCAGGCTCCACCTGAAGTCGTCTTGCTGCCTCCTGCCCCCAGCCTGGAGAGCATTTCAAAGCTGTAGTGAGGCCCTTGGTGAAAAGCAAATATATATAGATATATATATAGATATATATATGTACACACACATATATATGTATGTATGTATGTATCACCGATCACAGAGATTTCATCAATATAGCCTAAGTAAAACTTCTCTTTGTTTAAGATAAGCCACCATGAAATAGAATTTCCAGTTACCTACTGAAACAACACTTCAGTAAAAAAAACTTCAGTTCTTCAGATAATGCTTTTCTAAATGAATTATTCTGAATGAAAGAAAGGATGTCTGCAACTTCAAGTAATGAAATGAGGAAGGAACAAGTTTTGTGATTGAGAGTCAGAAGGAGACATAAAGCAATAAAAATTGCTTAAATCAAAATATGCCAGAAAACTATCTACCAGTTGAACCACTGGCACATAAAAACCTTCCAAATGCATTAAGAAAAGGTTTTGGTTTTCAAAGAGAAGATGAGATGTTTTGACAGTGGTCTAGAATACACAGGTAATATTTAACATGGATAATGTTTCAAATATTATTGAAAGCCTGACTTGACATTTTCCATGTACAGAAAAAAGTGTGCATGCTTTTTAATAAACATATAGTATACAATTCATTCAGAGACAGGTCACAAAAAGACCTCTTATCTTCCGTACATGTAGACACTTAAAATGCAGATGTTGCCATTTTAGTTTGTCATTGTGATCTTTTTGTCAATCCATATTGAGAATTAAGCATTTCTGTGTTACAATTCACTTGACTTATTTTCTATGACGACCTGAGGATTATATTAATTGCTCTGTAGAATTTCTTTCTGCTACCTATATGCAGAGTGTAGATGATGAGCTCAGACACAGATGTTTACACCATATGTATACACTACACTATACCTTTAAAAAGATTAAGCAAGCTCAGTAGCACCCCTGCTCACTAAAAAATTAATTCACTGACTGCACTTTATCCTGAAGTCAAGGGGGAGCCTAAAGTGGTGAAATGTGTACTCTGAGCTGCTTTGCCTTGCACAGAGTAGCCTCTCAGTCTTAAAAATTACTAATTCTTCTGAGGTGGCAAAGTTCCTGGACTAAGTATCATTCTATTATGCATTTCCTTTAAACCAGCTTTGAATGTGTTCCAACTCAAATGGAGGAGATGGGGGAAAAAACTGCTGCATGTTAAATTAAGGCAAATTTAATATTTTTTTCTTTTTTAAATCAACCTCCAGCTTTTCAAAAGAGCAACGAGATCAATTTATATACAATGAGTATAAATAGCTCCAGGATAGCTCAGTGAAACATACAGAGAGTACAATAAAAAGGTAAGCAAGTTTATCAGCACATTTAAAGTTATCTGCATCTCTTTGTATCATTTGTACACCAGGAAAATATGTAACCTTCATCTCAAAAGCCTGGTGTACCTTCACATCTCAGAGAAAATAAGGCAGACACTGTTCTATTTTTTCACACATCGCTGCCAGTAGATCCTGCTCTTGGGAAGTTTAAAATCATCTATGCTTCTGTCAGACATGATCAGTTATGCACAGATGTAGACATGTACTTCTCTTTTCTCTTGTGTTTTTTTTCCTTTATTTCATGTGTTTTGACTTGCAGTCATGAAATGTGATACAGAAAATGTTTTTAACATATATTGATTTGGAGCCATATTATATGAAAATTATCTCTATTTTCAGATAATGCTCATGTATTTTAATATTTTTCATAAATTAACATAATTCAGAGTGTATCTCAAAATGAATAATTTACAAAGTAATGTGATTAAGAGATAAACCAGACAGATGAACGCAGATACAGTAACAACTGCAAAACAGCTTGTAACACGGGACAACTCATGGAATGTCTGATCTTACAACTTGTTTACAGGCCAAAAAAAACTTCAAATCATTTTGAAAAAATTACTCAGAAAAAAAAAGGAAAAAATCGAATTGTTTATAGGAGTACATGAAAGGGTGAAGCTAATGTCAAGTTTTGGAGTCTCTTAAAGCATCATATGCAGAGCTTCCAGCTAGCAAAACTGCAGAAATTTCAGGGTTGAGTTAGTTCACCAAACATTACTCTAAATTAATTGTCTCTGTGGCTTTTACAGATTCCAGTAAACAATTCCATTTGGCTAAACTTGATTTACTTTTGACCCAACAGGAAAAGATCTACAAAACATAAAACAAGAATTCTTAAGCATAGGTCATTTCATTACTTACAAAGTAGTCTCTGTAAAAATACACAATAGAGAAAAAATTAGTTAAAGAAAAAATCATATTCCTGTAAACAAAACTATGATTTTCATGGCATAATTCCCATACCACAACACAGGGATAGGTTTTTTTCAGCTAGATGTCCAGTCACTGTACATCTTAAAGGCTGTCTGGGGACAGACTATTAACCTCTGTTGAAGTCTAAGAAGCATGCATTCAGCCCTTCACCTTTTTAAGTAGATCCATTCTTTATTAGCCAACATGGTAGCCCAGGTTCCTGCTAGTAATGACTGGTCATGCCTGCCTACAAAACATAGAATCATAGATCATAGAACAGTTAGGGCTGGATAGGACCTTAAGATCATCTAGTTACAATGCCCCTGCCATGGGCAGGGACACCTCACACTAAACCATGTCACCCAAGGCTCTGCCCAACCTGGTCTTGAACACCACCAGGGAACGAGCATTCACAACCTCCCTGGGCAACCCGTTCCAGTGCCTCACCACTCTCACAGTGAAGAACTTCTTCCTTATATCCAATCTAAACTTTCCCTGTTTAAGTTTTAACCCGTTACCCCTTGTCCTGTCATTACAGTCCCTAATGAAGAGTCCCTCCCCAGCATCCTTATAAGTCCCCCTTCAGATACTGACCCAACATGGAAAGCTTCGTCACTTTGCTTAGTAAATTAAAAACTACTAACTTCCATCAATGTTTCTGTTTCATGAATATTGAAGTTATTTGTGATATCCCCTTAGCAAGTACTGAAGAGTAAGCATGAAGTGTAACTCAACTGAAAGTAGTAGCTCTGCATAAAAGAATGCATATAATGTCAAGATCGTAGCCATAGTTGATAAAAATAGAGTGTGCACACAACAAAGGTGATGAAAAAGTAATGGCTTTTTGAAAATTATCGCCTTTTTAAAAAATTATTCCTTCCTATGCTCTCAGATCTGAATAAGTGAGGAAAAGCCATGTATTCAGCAGTAAAATATAAATATATCAATTTTAAAGGTAAGCAAACAAAGAATGAAAAGTATCTTTTTGGAAAGAGTAAATGTGAGAGTGGAGAGAATCCAACAGCAGAGTTCATCAGGAATCAGGTTTTGGATTAGTCTTGTTTAATAATTTAACTAATGTTCAACACACATGCTGAGAACTGAACATCACACTAAAAGAACTGGACGGTCTTGAGGAAAGACGGAGAATTATAATGGAGCAAAACACAAGGTCACTCACTGAGGGACTATAAATAAGAGTAGCTGATGTAAGCCAAGAACTCATAAATTGGGAATAACCAAGCAGAAGAAATATCTGGGCTTATTAGCTGATCCCTGCATCATTATGAACAATCAATGTGACACACCAATGAAACACAAATACCATTCTTTAGCATACCAAGCAATATACTTATGGTAGATCGTAAACAATGACTGACATATAAGGCATCAGTGGGGTATTTTGCCCAAATAACCTTAGTCAGCCATCTTCAGAGGAACAGATTCATAGAGAAATAGGTCTAGGGAAGGGTCACAAGCATGACCTTTAAGGCCCCTTCCAACCCAAACTATTCTATGACATGACCCTGTGATTCTAAATAGTTTCAAGACTAAAAGTTACAAAGCATTACTTCTTTCAGTCATATAATTTCACATTACAAAATTGTATTTTGCATGAATTCTCACATAGTTACATAAAATTGTATTTGATAGATGACAACATCACACTATAAGTATTTCAAAGAACTCCAAGACACTAAACCTTTAAAAGAACAACAGTTTAATGTATCATAGCTGTGCACCAGTGATCCAAAGAACATACATCACTGTAACTCCTGGGAATTTTTTTGCCTTTTACCGGTAGAAAATACTTTCTTGATATTAACTCTTTAATATAAATACTGAAATCCTTTAGAAGTCCATAGTGTTGCAAATTGTGGGGAGTAACACTGAACTAATAATAAAGTGTTTTATTTACTTGTGTCTTTTGTTTTAAACAGAAAGAGATTAAATTTTGATTTTAGAAGACTTTCCTGTTAACTTCAGAGTTCAAGTCAAAATTTAACTGAAGATTCCATAATTGCTTAAATAGCAGCTACTTTTACAATTGTCCTTAATTAGGTCCCAATTTAGCAAATCACTTGGCCATATGCTGAGGTCCCACCGGATTTAAGAATGTACACAGAGTTGTACACATGCATCAGAGCTTAGCTGAATTGGGCTTTAACATTCTACATTTTTAATTTCTGGAACTGCTGTAGCCTTTTGAATTGTCTTATGTTTCTCCTGGGTTCTTGGGGATTTCAGCTATGATTGCTTCTCACTATTACATACAAGCAGCAATTATTTTCTTTTTAATTGTAAGTTTATATCGAAATGCCAAGGTTTGACCTGAGACTGAAAGAAGAATTCCAGAATAATTAAAAAAATAAAATAATTCAACTGAGAGGCAGATGGAACTAAATGCAGTGACAAAAAACACTTTAAAATAAGACAGGCAGCTCCTTCAACTAACAGTAATCTCCAACAGACTGGACAGACTCATTACCTTAGAAAACTAAGTAACTGAAATATTTTCTGGTCACCAACTAAATTTGATTTCAACTTTTCAAACAATTTTGCTTCTCTGCAAAACTCTTGGCATTTATAGAGCAGAAACTGTGAAACTTTTATATGGCATAGGAAAGTTTTTTCCCCCAAGGGCCATGTTCACTTCTCCCTTCTGTGCAGCTCCAATTGCATATATATTTGTCTAGTGATACTTATCCCCCGTGCTGAGACAAAAACAGTCCTTTGGGTCTTGTGGGGCCTTTAGCAAAAGGTCTTTCTCATCTGGACATCTCATCCTGGCACTAGCAACAAACCCTGCCTTCAAAGACCATACTCCCAAATAAGTATAGTAAAATGATCTGAAAGAACCGGAGAAAACAATATATTTGGAGTCTTTCCATTCACCCCTGAGTGCTAAATGATTCACTGCACACTCAGTTCATGTTTGCAAGTTTACTTAGGCGAGGGACAGGGATAGGGGGGGAAGGGGAGAATTGTATTTTTATATGAAAAGTCCCTTCCATAACCCCTGCACTGAAGAAGGTGGCTGTCAAAACCATATTGTAGCATTCATTATGTGAACAGAGAGAGCAGATAACATTGAACTTATGCAGTTCTTAGCATCCCTCTTCTAAAGCACTGTGGAGGAATTACAGAAGATGTGAAAAACAGCAACCAGGATACAGAAACACCTGAATGAGGCCAAACAAGAGGTCATAAAATCATGAGTAAGGTGGAAAGCATTACAAAGGCACTATCTTACTCATTGATTATTTTTCACAAGAGCTTGAGAGTACCTATCGAAAATATCAGGCAACAGGTTTGGGACAAATTAAGGATTTTCTTTCATTACCACCCATGAAATTCAATGACAGAGGATGCTTTGACAGTCAAACTCTAATTCTGCTCAGAAAGAGACTAGACAATTTAAATCCCACTAAGAAAGAGGGTTATGATACAATTCAGACCTGGAAGTTTGTAAATCACTGCTTGCTCGAATACGTGGAAGGATCTGTATCCTAAGCAGTCTCTGCTGGCAAATACTGCAGAAAGGGTGATGGATTAGACAAATCTCTGTCCTTCCTTTTACGAGATAATAATGGATGTCAGGAAGGAGCTGCTCTTGAAAAAATTTGGTTTTCCAGTCCAAAAATGCTTTATTTCCACCCAACAGAAATGCTGGCTTTTCAATTCAGGGAAGTTTTCTCTGTGAGTGTGTGAGGCACTGTAAGTGCAAGGGGAAGCAGATTTACTAAGTTTACCAGGCACTCATATTTCTAGATTTAGCTTGCACACAAGGTTAATCTGTACTGTTCCATAGTTTAATTTTATATTATCATCTGTTAATTTGATGAATGAGTTAAAGGCTTTTTATTAACATTTTTAAGCAGAAGCTCTCATGTAGCTGTATGTACTTCCTAAATATTTAAATTAAAATGAATAAACACTGTTAAACAAACATTTTTTTTATCTTTTTCCACACAAAAGGTGAATGTACCAGTGATGCCTGTTCTAAAACCAAGACCAGTATTTCAAAGCAAAATATCAAAAATCCTATGATGGTACATATAAGGGCACAAAATTAAAACGCTGGTATTTTGGCCTATATAAACAGGGAATTTCCTCCATCAAAGGCAGACAGGAAGAAAATAGTCCTTACTGCATCACATGGAAATGTGATTTTTATCCACTAGCATCACAGTATATAAAAATATTCTAACATATGTATGTAGAATAATAATGTGTAGAAAAATTTAGAATGAAGTGCTTACTTTTTAATAGGAACTGGACTATACTATTCTTTATGTCTGGCAAAAAAAAACCCACAAACAAACAAAACTAGGGAAAAA
>NDXB01021926.1:98179-109481 GCA_002631895.1 Agapornis roseicollis | reverse complement strand
TCCAAAAAATTAAATTCAAAAAAAAAATTTTTTTTTTTTTTTTTTAAGAGACATTTCACTAGAAAGTTGCCACTGTTCAGGTATCACTCTGGATTTTTAAATACAGGTGACGCTTATGCCTAGATCTTAAAGAGATACCTTAAAATTCAGAACACAGCTGATCCTCTACCAGATCAATGATAGGTATTTTCATTGATCATAACAAAACACTCATTCATTTGTCTTCTGTTGCAGCCTAAGGCAACTGCTCACTTCACTGACATCAGGCTTGGCATCATTACTAAAAAAAACATATGGATAGATTTTAGTTTTGTTTTATTTTCTAAAACATAAGCCATCCAAAACTGGGGTGGGTCAGGGGTGGAGGGACATAAAAGAAACATATTTTCAGAAAAACAAAGCAAGTATTTCACTTTGACTTTCATAAATGCTTGTCTATGTGAGTTGTATCTATACTGGCAATCAAAATTAGACCACAAAATAGCATAATGGACATGGATTTTATTACTTTAATTTGATCATAGATCCAATAATGAAGGAAAGGCAGATAAAATTGACTAACTTAATATTTATGGGAACTTGAACTACTGAAGAGATTAGTACTTTTACCCAGTTAAGCTTCCAACTGTCAGCTGTCATTACAGGACCTGCCAAAAAAAGCAAATGATACCAATGTTGAACTTGTAACATGAGTGCTGGACCCTTTTAGTGAGAAACAAAACATGCAAGTTGAATCAGGAAAATGCATTGCTTCCTGGCTTTACATTAAGGACAAATCAATGTCCTGGTCCAGCCACAATAAATTAACTTTTGCCAGAATAGATCATCTTGGTTTTCTCTATAAGAAATGCCAGTAGAAGGTATTGACAAATGTCAGTGGAAAGCAAAAAGACTCACTCGGTTGAGATTTTTTATAGGATCCCAAAACCATACAAAATTTGGGCACTCTCCACAGCCCTCACAGGTCATACCCAAAAAAAACCATGGTTCTCTCAACTTAGTAAGTTTGGCAACATTCACAGTCAGCAGACAAAGGGAAAAATCTTTCTAATGATAAAGCAATCATAAGACCAACAGACTGACTGCAGCAGCTTTGAAGTTCAGCATCAGTCCACTGCTACTACTGCTAACTGGGATATCCACAGCAGTTTGAAACAGTATCTTCCATTTCTAATGGAAAAGCACAGTTGTGGTCATTTTCAGCCAACAAGGACTTACTATTTCAGGTGGTGAAGCAGTCATGATTCTTGTCAAATAAACAGGTAAATAATACAGAAGGTTAGACTAAGACCATTAGCCAAGTGACTCTCATATGTATGATGTTTAAAATGCCCCAGACTGGACATTTGGTTCCAATAAAGAACTGGCAGCCAAGGAAAACCTTGCAGCCACTTTTTCAACATATGAAGACCTGTATAATACAATGCCATAATTTTGTGCTTGTTGAATGATATTTACTTCAACTAATAAAAAGGAGTCCAGCATAAACAAAGACCTATGCATTGCTTCTGCCAGTGAGCAAGCTCCAGAAGATTACAGATGCTTTCGCCGAGAGGGTAACCTTCCCCATACCAAGAAAAATCCTAGGCATGAGAAAACAGGTTAGTATACAGGACTTTGAAACTGAAGGGCTTTTCCAATGTGGAAATAACAGTTTCCAGTATATAGCGAGCACACATGTGTGTATGCATACATACACATATATGTAGACATGTGTGTGTATATGTGTGCACACACACCACTTACTCTGATAGTGATGAAGTGATCTAATATGTAATCTCATATGCTGAAAAAATTGTCATACAACAGAAACTTTGACATAGTATTAGAAAGCAGTCTACAAGACACCCTTCCCAAATGACTACATGTCTCAAGATTGTAACAGACCTGAGCAAACAATCTGGGAGCACCTGTACCATGCAAACTCACAAAAGTTTCCATTTCAGTGTTTCATGAATTCTGGTCATAAGCCTGCTGAGAAATATTTAGTATGCTACTTCTATTTATATCAAGAGGCAAGCTCTAGCCAGCCATTTTCTGAAGTATCCTTTCTTCCTCCCTTTCAATCCAGCTTACACCTTTTGGATTCATGACTCTGTTTTCACATAATCTTGCACAATATGCAATCCTAAAGTAAAACATCTAGCGAGTCACAGTCTTGGCAAATCTGCAGACCTACTACAGTCAGTTTTATATGACTGGCTGGCTCTTACCAGAATTTCATCCATCCCATACACCAAAACAAAAAACAAACAAACAAACAAAAAAAACCCAAACAAAAAATAAAACAAAACAAAAACAAACAAAACCCCCTGAAACCTCAAAACATGCTTGCTATCTCCCTAGGCTCTCCTGTTTTAAGTTGGATGAATATATAACTCCTCTGGAGAGATCATCTATCCTTGGGCTGTGAGCTGTTAGAGGATCTAGAAGACATTCACACTAAAACATAATCTTCAGTGATGGGTATCGGAAGGACAGGGCATGGCTTCTTTATGTGTACCTAGACAGAATGCTTGAACTGTTACACATTCAAAATCGAATCACATTACAACATTATGCAACTGTTTCCAGAAGTTTGTAACTCATCTCCATGCACCTGGCCTTTCAGTGAGTTCTATGAAAGAAAATGCTGTAAAACGTGACAACAGTCAGGAGGTTAGCTCAATTTTTTTCTCGTGATTAGTAAGAATATTGCATTTGTGTAAAACTGCTTTTGGGGGAATGGCCAAAATTAGTTTTGGTAGGAGAAAACCCTAAAATGACCATAAAATTGTGAGCACTTATTCTCAGGCAAACTTTGTGTGATTTATAGCGAATCCCACCTCTAACATGAGAAATCAGAAGAGAAACTGCAGTTTTTCTGTGAGTCTCTATCACTTTTCTGTAAAAGTCAGAAGACTAGAATAAAATAAAAAGATGAAGTAAAATTAACAGGAAACTTTATGTATGTAGATTTTGGAAGCTACTTATTTACTTATTTCTGCTCCCAGAATGGGTGGGCGGCTGGTTGTGGAACAGGCAGGCTATAGTAAGGTAATGAGTAAACAGGAGAGCTTAATGACTGTTACAAGAACTCCACAGACACTCTGTGAGGCCCCAAGTATGCGTCTTAGTCTAATTTTGGCAATGAGAGAGTGATGGCAGCTCTCGGTGCCTCTCAGAACAGAATTTTATGCCATCAGGCTATGAAGCTGGCCTCAGCTGAGTCTCCATCAACAGCCTTTCCATTATCACACAACACTTGAATGAAATCCTCAGCACAGCTTCCATACACATTCCTCAAGGAGAGGCAGAAAGAAACTTAATATATTTCATAGAATCTTGTGTAAACCAGATTCAAGTATTCATCTAATAAAGCCTTTATTTCTTTCTTGTCCTCCGCCTTCCACTTCCCTCTATTTCAATCACATTCATTTTTAAAGCACATTTTATCTAAATTAGAAAATTCATTCTATAAGTAGACAAACTCGGTTAAAAAGATAGAAATTTTCTATTGTTTTGGTTTGGATTGCTGAGGTTTTTGTTCTGCATTAATGGTCAAATAAATCAAAAGATGACATTGTACAACGTAAAAGTACAATCATGAATAGCTGTTTACATGGATTTTAAATATTTGGGTAATGTGCAGTGTGCAAATTACCAAGATATGAAGAGAAGTTCTGATTTACATTGTGCAAGAATGAGGCTCACACACTATTTATCCTCTGTTTATTTTTACTAATCCAAATTATTACAATAAAATAATAGCAATATGTGGTCACATAATTAGCTCTTACAATAATTAGAATGGGAAAAAAGCCCTCACTGAGGCAAACACGCATTTCTGTGCAATTTAAACAGGAAGTCCTCGATGATTAACATTAATTGAGAAAAGGCTTTCCTAGCAAAAAAAAAAAAAGAAAAGAATCCTGTGTGAAACATTAAACAAACTTATCTGATATTTATGTTTTTTTCTTTAATAATTAATGAAATGTAAATAGTCAAGGGACTCTAGAGTTTTGCTTTGTAACCAGCTACTATTATAAATGGCAGTCAGATGTTTACAGAATACCCAGAACCCTTTTGTGTGGAAGGAGGTTACAAATCTGCCCCTTTTCCCTGTTCAAAGTCAAAAATAATGGTGCCTGATCCCCAGAGCATTCATTGCAAGAACTGTTTGCATATTCAGTTATTGTTTCTGCTGCGTCAGTCATCTGCTGAAGTTCACTCTAATGTGGCCCTGATCAATTCTGCCAGCTGTGCTTAAGTGCTGTTTACTATAATAACATCACACTGCATTCTTATTTGGCAACAACAGCTATGACAGCACCTAAATGCATTGAGAAGCCAAGATTTTATCATGTATACAGATCAAATTGGAATTGTTTATGGAGGCCAGTGTTGTTCTATTTCTGTCCTTTCTAGTGAATACCAATACCACAATAATGGCTTTGCCAAAAGCATTACTACTCTGCCCTTTCTAATAAGTGAAGGTCTTGTTGATCTAAATACTCTATAGGACATGGAAATGATTTCATTAGAGCAGCACACACATTTTCACTGGATAAGAGAGAACTTAGAAGATGTCAGAAGATTAATCAGAGAGGTATAAACTGATACCACTCTAGAACTACAGAAATATTTTGATAATGTACCACTATATTTGGTAAGATTTTAAAAATACTGAATTATCCAGTGTTTGAAAGGAAAAGAAAGCAGAAGGGAAGAAAAAAAACAAAACAAAACAAAATAACAAACACAAAACCAACCCAACAGAGTAATTGAAAAGCAACAGAAACGCTCGGTGTGGCACAAAGGTCTCGAAACACATTTGCAACATTTCAAAGTAGTTTCACATATTTTTCCCAATATGCCCAACAGTTCGCTTGGCCATATGTTAAGTAAATCAAATGTCTTCAGTATACAGGCATGGTGAAAAAGCCATAAAGAATGAACCTGATCCTCCTTCTCCTGAAATTGGTTATAAATACAGCAATAGAATCTTGTCCTGGGAGTTATTTTTTACACTGTGATAACACCCCACAGTATGCTAGATGTTTTCCAAACACAGATGAAGACACATTTCCGGACAGCATACATATAAAAAGACAATGACAGATGAAGCAGGGGAGGGAAAAAAAGAAGAAGATCTGCAAAAAAGTTGTAATTTGGAGGAGCACAGGTCTTATTAGCCTCACTATTTTTATTTTGAGTGAGAGGCTTTTCCATTACCTTTGAGGTTTATAATGCTGAGCTTCAGTTTATCCTACTACTGTTCTGCCCTTCCCTTTTCTTCCCACATCAGCTTCCAGGTGCTGCTGAGCTGTCCTGTCCTCTCCTTACAACTAGTATTCAGACCTCTCCTTCTCATAAACACAAGTAAAGCTTCACAAAGACCACTTAAATGAAGTGAGGGGTTCTGGGGTACCACAGACATGCACTCACTTATAGTACCAAAACAAAGGAAAATTCACAGAAGCAACATCAGGCTTTGAAGACCATCCACAAAAATGCCTTTAGTAGGCATGGAGAGGTGTAAAGACAGTTCTAGGAGAAAACTAAGAAGATGGAAGATGGTGGGATGCAGGTATCTAGAGATATAGACCCAAGGACAGGTAGGCAGGACCTTGGAGGAAATTTCAGAAAATATCAGCTTGATGTATTGTAGAAGGTGGGGCTCAAAGAGAAGACTAGCACTGCCATGACAGACCTCCATATTATGAAAAGCCTGAAATATATCACAGAGCAGACTTCTTGCAAGCAAGAATTCCTTCACCTCTACGGCAATGACTAGAAATGTTGACTGTATGCTGCCCCAAGAAAACGGAGCAAAGCAAAGAAGTCTCCTTTAAAGAAGTCATCTTGCCTGAGTAAGTGCATCAGAGGTGTTTTAACTAAAGCAAAAGAGGCAGCAAGAAATACAAGAGAAGGCAGAGGAGTGATACAGGTTGCACAACCCAACAGAAAGTTTTCAAAAGAAAACATGCCACCTACTAGTATCAATTAAAAGAGATGCTACAAAGCAGTAAGTGTTTAATAATTTCTGTCCCCTGTGGCTGCACAGAAGAGAATTCCTACACACATCCAATGGGAAGGTAATACAAGAGTTCACAGCAGCTCAACTGGTGATTCTTCCAACTCTATAACCATAGATGCAGCTGAGCTGTTTACAACAGTCACCTAATCTGAAGTGTCACCTAGCCACAGATGACCTGCCTTAAGAGTGTACTTTCAGCCTTAAATTTAATTTCCTCTGGGGGATTTAAGGTAAGCTTTTGTTTTGATTTGCAAACCTAAAGAACTATTGTTTTAATGGTGAAAAAAAGGAGCAAATAAATTAGCAAGTAATAGCAATGTGCTTTGAATTCTATTCCTTTCATTAACTTCTGTCAAGTAACTGGACTTCTTAGGAGTATTACATAGAACATGGATAAATCTTAATATGTATTCATGTCGTACACCCTCACAGCACAGAAGGCTCCTTCTGAGCAAGTGTAGAGCATGCTGTGCCTCTGTATTAAAAAAATACTGCACTTGGCTAGAATAGATCCATAACAGTCAGTTTTGCTACAATAACAAAACACATTATAAACTCTTATTAAAATATGAAAGCAACAATGCCAATTTCAATTCCAGCAACAAAACCATAATCTTATAGCTCCAGGAACTGCAACATTGACAAAGGTATTCTGATTTTTCTTTGTTAAAATGTCTTAATGTAGTTATGAAAAAATTCGCGATCAATTCAGAAAACTGATGAACGTTCCCAACTCCCAGTGAGGCTGACTGGAGTTATGAGCCCCTAAAGAGTCACAAGACATCTGTAGTACCTTGCAAGATACAGTCAACCTGTAACTTCTATGCTTTTTCTTCATTCCCTTTGTAACTCTTAAAACTGGCAAGTGACAATGTAATTGCTCTTCTGCTAATCTCATATACACTAAATTTAAAGTGGGGGTGATTACTTACAGTGTATATATAAACTACATAAGTCAGGGGTTGCAGCTGCAAAGGAGACCTTTACTTCAGCTGAGTTGAATAGTTAGATTGTTGATTATGTATAAATAAATCCCTCTTTCATCATGGCCATACAGAAAACATGACATCCTTCTAAATTCATCATCAGGTTGCCAGGCAGACTCCAAAACAAAAATAATTCATTCAAACTGTTTAATCTACTCAGTGCAGATTGACAGTATCTTTATATATTTTTGAAAGCTCTTTTAACATTAGCTGATACTTTAGTGTGGGAAGAAACTAAAAGCTTTCTACATTTAAAAGTTCATCGTTTACCTTCTCACAGCTATCAGATAAAAGCATAAGGGCAATGAAGCCACAGCTCTCAGATATATTAGTCCCAAAGGACAGAACCCAAATGCATCAGCATCCTTAAATGCAGCAGGTGTGAGGTTTGACTGAAGAACAAATGTTATACAAGAGATAGACAACAGACAAGAGGTAACCAAGCCTATTAACGCCCCTGTGCCTGAACTGGGAGGGTTCTACACCTCCAAAGAAGTGAAACGGCTCTCACTGGGGTAAATAAATAAATAAGTGAGAATACTACTTCAGATGTTTTAGTGAACTTTCTTATGAATGGATTGCAACACACAATGACAGAACTCCCTCAATTCCGCTTTTCAATAACTCCAAGGCACTAGGGATGTGACAGCATGATGAATACCACAACAGACAGCTCCAATATGGTACCATTTTACCAGATCAATATCTCACTGCAGTATAAGAAAAAAAGAAGCTGATATTAGTCTACACAGTGTATTACAGATGAGGTACATTTCTTCTTACTGCACTCATGCTGAACCAAAGCAATAATTCATAGATGCCTTTAAAAGGTTTGCACACTACTAGCACATGCAAAAAAAAGGCTAATCTCAGCTTCAACATCTGTTTGAACATGCAGTAGCTTAAAGCAGTAAGTATGTAGGATTCTATGTACGTATCTATTAATCTACCTATATGCACCACAAACACAGTGACAAACCTATCTGGAGACTGAGAAATAAGGGAATTTATGTATGCCACGCAGTTCCTTCAGGAATAGCTTTCTTCAGGAACAGATTACTTTACATATTAATCAAACATTTCTTAGCAAGTCAGTTTGTCCCTTCTCTCCCCTTTTTCTATGGGGGTACAGGAACATTTCTAACTGATGCTACAGCGGGTACCATTTTAAAATTCTTCATTTGCCAACAGCAATCACAGTCGGATTTTTTTTCCCTGTACTTCAAATAGGAAATGAGTGGGAGATCTCAGTTACTGCTGTGTGATAAGTCCTTGCAAATTTAACCTTTTTATAGCAACTACTGTAGCTTTCAAAACAGAAAACAAATATGATGCCTTGGTAAAAATAATGCACTTAAGGGTAGCATAAAGAAACTATAAAATAATTATTATCAGAATATGTGTTTGTTTTCCACCTTCCCCAGTATTCTCAGAAGAAAACTAATGGGAAAGAAAAAATTTCTCTGGTCTGAATAATAATATTGGACTTTATTTCATTCTGATAATGCCATAAATGCCTGTCTTGTAGGTAACCTAATGGGTACAGTTGGACAGGTAAAATAATATAGCTATTTTTGCCTCTGAGACTGTGGAAGATAACACAAATTACTGAATGAATTAATTCCATTGCTGACAGCTATTTTTCATTCCTGTCGAATGTTCTCTTTTCCAGTATAAACTATAGAAGTCAAAATTTAGATTACTTTAAACTCCTGTTACATTCAAGAATACCTACAGATTATGTGATATTTTACATAATTTTTCACTTTCTCTTTTCCCTTTGGCTTAGTTTTTTCAAATGTAACACTTCTTAAGCTACAGATTGTTTGGAAAGACAAGTGAATATTACTAAATAATGTAAAATTAATTTTTAAAATTAATGATGTATATAGTTAGTATGACATCATACTAAACACAGCAAACTAAAAGGACTTTGTAAAAATTAACTGTGGAATGGCAGTTTGAAAAAGAAGCTGAACATTTTATTATAGCTAGAAAAAACAGGGCCAAACTGTTTAAATCCATCACTGGTTTATAGACACATAACTATACACCACAGACCACCACCAGAACAATACTTGTGACAAACAGTACCAAGCACCAGAGTTCCCTACAAGAAGGTATCACAAATTTAACTGTCATATGAAATTGGACCAAATCCAGATGGAATGAAAAGTCTGTAGTTCAGAATCATACAAAAAGTTTTAGGAATCAGATTTTTCAACTGCCTGTCCAGGACAGGAGGATATAATCTGCAACCCATATGCAGAAATCCACAATTCCCTGCAAGTGAATTTCTTGGAAAAGGATTTGAAAACTCAGGAAGGAAAACAAAAACAAAACAAAACACTGGAACAAAAATACTTATGGAGCTTCATTCCGGTCTCTGTTGAAGTGACTTAAAGCACAGAAGTTACATACTATGTAAAAGGCATGAAAGCAGTGACCTGTTTACAGTGTTGGTCTCTCTTTCATTAACCTTCTGGACATACAAATGAGAGGATGATGATGAACTAGGCACCCAGATTCTCTAACTCTGTATGTACTTTTTGTGTGCATTACTTACAAGGGGAAGCAATAACAATTTAATGCTCTGAGTGGAAGCCTTAAATAGATACGAAATGTAGGACAAATGAAATAATCAGCAGAATGCATAAAGCAACGGAATTTGAACTTGCTCGTTATTAAAAAATAAACAGCAGATGGATGTATACCAAACAGTAAATATGCTCTCATTATAACAGTGATTATTTGATTATATATGAGCAACCACCTCATGTCATTCCAACTTGCATTTGACTGGGCTAGCAACCATGCTTCAAATCACTCACTGACTTTTTTCATACATGATTTTATCGGTAGGGTCCAAGAAATCTTACCCAGAAGAAAGCAGAAAAGTTACCACCAAGTCCATTTACCAGGCTATCTAAAATGTTACCTTTCTAATTTGCAGCAGAGTCTGCGCATATTTCAAGGCAATGATATTGACAGGACTGAAGCCCTAATCAGACAGTTGCTCTTTCTGTTTACCAGTACAGCATGCCCAGATTCTGGGTGCTGCTCAAACAGCAAAGATCTTGTCCTGAAGTGGAAAGACAGTGAGGCTGACAGAGAGATAATAAAAAGAATGCAAGATGATCAATCAAGCCGGTACTTTACACAAACATATACACAGGTATAAATACGTCCACTGAGCTTGACAAGACTGCTAGAAGTTACATTCACACACAGGCATTAGTGAGTTGAGATATAACTCATTAAATACTTTCCAGTAAAGAAGAAGGGACAATGCTTCTAACTCTGTTATGTGTAGCACAGTGTTACATCACAATCTGTCATCTGTTCAACCTCTAAACTCCTGGTAGTGAATAATTACATAAAATAAGGGGAATGAACTCCTAAAGAATGAGAAACTTTTAATCATGAACACACTTTTTCCATTTAATCTGAGATCAAGTACAGACGTATTCAGCTCAAAAACTGAAGAAAACTGAAGAAATCAAATACTGAAGAAAACCTAGAGTGATGTTACTTATCTACACAGTTGTGAAGCCTTCCACTGTGGGCTGATAATTCTGTATTGCATTTAGGAAAATACCTAACTTCTTAAATATGGATTGCATTAGGTTTACAGTTTTATGGACCCTTAGCCACTGTAACAGAACCTTTCTCATTCCATTTCCTTTGTTCTATACTGTTCAAAATATCATAAAAACCGTTTTACAAGGAATTATAAGAACTTTCCCATAATCAGTATGCACTAAATGAAGTATGTGTGCAAAGTTAACATGGACATTTTTAAACATGACATACTCCACTAAAGACTTGAAAATTTTCTAAAACACCAATTAGAACTTAGTGTAAAATATTAAAAAGGAAAAAAAAAAACTTAATCAGGATTTTATCTTTACACTATAAGCTATAAGGTTTTGTAGAGCCTTAGACCTATGACTATGGCTTTGTGGCTCCCAGATGATAAGTCAGTGTTGAAATCAATCTGAGTGAATATAAATGACACATTTGCAAAGCCTAAATTGTTGAAATACTTGAACAAGTTTTCATAAAACATTTTTTCCTGAAATTACCCAACATTTCTGAAACACCCTGAAATATAAGCAAAATGCCATGAAACAACAATCCAGTTTCTTATAGCTAACTTTTTGCTTAAGTACTTTAAAACAATCCAACAGGTTATTAGTAACATCAGCACTGGGAAATAAGCATTGTAATATCTAAATCCTAAATCAATGAGTGAGATGACCTAAGATGCATCAGAAGGAAAAAAAAAAAAAAAAAA